>QWTY01047405.1:0-18504 GCA_008033365.1 Pseudorectes ferrugineus | reverse complement strand
ACACAAACCAGGAGGGACAGAGCAGGCAGCAGCTCCTACCTGTGAAGATGCCTCCTGATGTGGGTCAGTCCAGTTAGGTAAGGGCATTGCTGCCATGGGAGTCATTTTAGGGAAAAACAGCATCTTTCATTAGGATTATTTAGGCGAAAGGAAACCTCATGGGCACATACGCTCTCCTTTGGGTCGGTGAAGGGCTTGTGTGTATGAACTCAGCAAAAAATGGTCAGCTGAGTTTAAAACCCATGCAAATAACTCTCTTTTCAAAAGAATGTTTATTCACAGCTCCAAAACACTGGTAGAAATATGTACAAGCAGCATAATGGCCAAACAGCTGCTCCTTCCATAACCCAGGGTCCCACTTCTTGTAGTTCTTTCTGTCTCCTGCACATGCGCTTTGGACCAGCTCTTCTTTCCACTTGGGATGGGACAGAGCTGGAGCACATCCTGATGTGTGGAGCTGCAGAAAGGCCTGCAGAGATTACAATCTCCCTTTTGGGAAGGTTTCTGACTTAAAGAGCAAGTGGGACCTGGTCTGGGAGATGGACACAAATAGCGTGGGTCACTAGGAGGGCCACAGACCTGTGCCAGCACAGCCCTGGTTAGATGATGAATTCTGCTCTGTGTTCCTCTGCACAGCACAGAGATGTCTGACAAGAGACAGAACAACTTTTTATACCTGCATTCCTGTTTTTGACAGTGTGGGCAAAAACGTCTCAAACATACACCTGTCTTTTTACAGATAAGTTAGGGGAGCTGTTGCCCTCAAGGGGAGGTTTTTGAAAAAGATAAATCAATTCTAACTGAAGCAATAGCAACTACCAGAAGCAACAACTGACTCTGGACAGTCTCCACAAGAGAAGAAAAAAGCAGTGTTTCATGCTTAATGCAGTTGCCTGAGGCTCAGGTTTGCCTCCCAGCTCTGTCACAGATTCCATGTGCAATCTTGAAAACTCATTCCAAATTACACATCCATTCTGCCATGAGGACTGTATCTCCTTTATTCCCACTCTAAGTCCTCCAGCACTCAGACTGTCTCCCAGTGAGTATTTATCAAGAATAATAGGGCACAGTCCCTCAACTGAGAGCTGGAATAATAACCACACTATAGGAAACTAATAAACAAATTGCACTTTTGTCATGGGTTAAACAGTCCCAAAGTGATAGCTTTCTCATAAAAGCTCATTAACTTTACTAAAATATCATCTGTAAATCATCTGAGACTACTTATGCCTTGTTCTCTTCACAACTACACAGTCCAAGACACAACCAAGTAGCACAACAGCACCTCCTTTTGCATTGCAATTTAAAGAGGTCTGCTGCCAAATCTACTGCCTGAAAGTGAGGAGTAAGAACATTTTCTAGCTTATTTTAATCATAATACAAATCTGCCACTGCTACTGTAGTTTAGGAGTGTTTCCAGGATGGTAAATCCATTATAATTTTTCCTAAAGTGACAAGCCATGATATTTGTAAAGCCAATGACCTCATTCTGGCACTACCCTTAATGCTTCATGTTATCTTTTTTTGCATGCTTGTTTGGTTAAAATGACACACTGATAGGAGACACTTCAAAAGCACCATGGTGTCTTTACACACTAAAGCAATTTTAGAGATGTAAAATGTCAAACAACAATTTGTCAAAAAGGTCAGTATTCCCTTGTACATGCAAGTCAGACACAAAAGCAAATTGTTCTCAAATTCTGAGCAGAAGCAGCGGGGTGTTTTTATTTACTGCAATCACAACCAGTTGCCTTCTCTCCATCGTGCCAGGCAGATGAATTAATTAATTGTCAGAGCACCAGAGGCACACTGCTAAATACACATGTGCATGCTACCAAATTAAAGGAAATTACTACATTGAATTCTTCCTCAGCCTGTTAATTACACACAGGTTACACCCACCATCACGGTGGGTAAATACTTGTGATTTTGCTTGGGGAATTACAACAGCATTGCTTGCTTAGAATATGATTTGTGGCTAATGTATTGCAAGTTTTAAAAGATGATTAGGTGCTTCTGCAAGTAAAATCAGGAGCAACAACAGTTATCACGGCATATCCAAAAGTCATAAGGCAATGTTCATTTTCATGCTTCAGCTGGGAATGCAGAAGAATCTTTGCTATGGAATAAACCCCATCATCCCATGCAGACTCGGTGTGACAACTCTGGCAATGATGCTAGAGGCAGGTTACACAGCTAGATCATTCGTCAGCCTGTTCTTCATGATTTTGGACTCGTTTCCTGAAGCTATGACAGGCAGGTGGGCTGAAAACTCCCACATGTGCTTTGGAAAGATTACTATTCCCCCAGCTGAGCTGTAGTAGCAAAATAAAAGTATTACACCCTGCTTTCTCACATTAGTAACCACTGTGAATCACTTTGTGTTGGTCCAGGAGAAGCTGTAAAGTGAGAACGGGCAGAAATATGAAACACACCTAAAAAAAATAAAAATGCACATGGTGGTATGGCTGATTTTATCCCAAACAAATAATTGGGCTCTTGGAGATAAGGAATCCAAACTCTCAATACAATACTAATCAATGCATAAATAAAGACTAATCAAACAAATTGAAAACTTCCTCTAAGACTGTTCACCTAATTAAAAAAAATCCAACCAACCAACAACAAAACACTTCCTTTGTTGGCTTTTTGCAGAGCATATATGGGATCTTTGAGCTCTCTGTCCAACCCTGGACTCCTTAAACCTTAAAACTGGTTATGTTGCAGAGAAATGTCAGCCCCTGACCTTATGCCTGCAGTGAACAGTGGAGCTGGAATAGGGCTAGATTAGCAGCTCGGTGACCCTACCCTCAGCCTACAGCAATCTGCTCCCCAGGGGGGTGAAGCAACAGAGCAGAGCCTGTGCTGCATCAGATGCACTGGTTCTAGTGACTGACTGCACTCGTTCAAGGCTAAACTGGTCACCTTGCACAGCACTGAGTGAGTATCTCCTGAAATGCTCTAAGTTGTTATCAGTTTTCGTGCTTCGGAGCACAAAAGGATCCCTGGCTGGGGACCAGGGTGAGACTTTGCCCTGTTGTACACACTAAGTGATCATAGGTATGTTTCTAAAATACATCCAGAAGTATCCACTGTTGAAAACAAAGCAACAAAATGAGATGTCTCACAGTACTTGTGACTTAGCATTCAATTTTTTGAGTGAAATATAAAGTGATAGTGTGGGGCCTGCCCCAAGTCCAGCAGCTCTGGAAGATTTCACTACAAGGAATAAGATTTTGAAAGCTGCCCCTGTCATTTCACTTGGATGATGGAACCTTTGTCTTTTCCTAATCTCTTTTTCCTTTCTCCTAGCCTAGAGTTTGGCTCTGCAACAGGATTGTGCCCAAACCCTTCATCTTCAGGCAAGAGAACACTCCCTGACCTCTTTTATTTGTTGCTCTGGTTAGCATACATCAAGTGAAAAACCTTGTATCTTGTGCTGGTAAGAATTATCCACCCTGAAGGTCACCCAGGTCTTCCTGTGTAAGATCCTTCCCTATGATTAAAAAAACACCTTTCTTTGCATCTTCAACAAATTTGGTTACTGTGCTTCTATTTTTTGTCTCAGCTTTCCTGGCAAAGACCCAGGACAGTTGGGGAAACCCCACAGGTTCTGTCCCTCCATCCAGCGCTCATCCTTTCAATACTAATCTTTTCCTTCATCTATTTTCTTACCTGGATTGCAATTCTTCGTCTTATTTCACAAGAAATATTGAAGTGCACGACACTTAATCACTACCATATGATAATCCCCAGTGCAATGGGCTAAGATACCAAACTATTCATGTTTCCTCACAAACTGGCCTCTTGTCATCCTCACACCACCCATCTCAGCCCTGCCACAGGCAGAAATTTTCCCAACATTGTTATTTTCGTTCCTTTGCTTTATATTGGAAATCTGATCCCTCTTTTTTTGCCAGATAAAGTCCTCTCTAAAGAAGAAATTTCTGGTCCCAACCTAGAATTGAAGGAGCACTGAACTGCAGGGAAGAGAAGTGTCCTGCCAAAGCTACATGCCCAGAAAAATGAACAAGCTCTGCTGAGAAGACCCTGACCACGGACAGGCAGAGATTGTGTTGGAAACCCAGGCACTGCCTGTGCCCCTGCTGCAGCACCTCTTCACAGCCATCCCCTCTGCTCTCCTGCCAAGGGTGCTCCAGCAACAGATCCTTGATTGAGCACACAGCCTTCCCCAGAGGATGCTCTCTCTGAAAAATCTCTGGCTCTGGTTCAGTTTGTGGTGAATTTAGTTTCATTTCTCAGAACAGGCTGAAAAAATAATCTCAATCTAAATAGCTTTTCAAAATGCTTCTGAATTTAAGTGAAAGTTATAAAATGCTCCTGAGCTCTGTTCCCTTTTTCTCCAGCTCTGAACAGTGAGGACGTTTATGGAGCACTATGGAGTTCTGTTTGCTTTTACAACAGTGAGTTATTTGACCTTTATTTTGCCTCTTCACTTGAAAATTTTTTGAAAGGCAAGTAACAGAAAAGGAATTACCTCCCACCATCCTTGACAGGGACAGTAAACACAATTAGAGACAATACACCAGATAGATGTCTGCACTTGTTTCCTGCCCTTCCACTGAATCCCAACAAAAAAGCCCTTTGATAAAGTTAATTGGATGATTCTCTCATTCTGCTGGAACAAAAGAGCTCACAGAGACACAAGAGCTGACTTCATTAGACTGAAAGGTAATGAAGGATTTGCTCTCCCAGTGTTCACATTCACCACCACAGGTCCCCTTCGTTCTGCATGAGCTGTACCAATTGAGATGACATCGTATTTTACGGGGTCAGAGATGTCACTTCCCAAAACTAAAGTACAATGACACTTTCCCAGATTAAAATACAAAGGGATGAGGCTGGCTGCTCTGGCAGGCTCTGAGGGCTCCGCACTGCTGCACACGTGGTCAGGGGAAGGTTTCCAGCAGTGAGCAGGGCTGCTCAAAGACAGAAGCAGGCATTAGGAAAGCGGAGAGCAAGGCTGGCTCCCTGTCCAGTTCCTAATCCCTAACTACATTTATTTTAAAGCAGTGGATGGGGAGGAGCCGTGCACATCACAGTGCAGTGGTTGTCCTGCATGCTCCTGCCCTGAGGCTCCCTGCATCCACTGCAGGTGCCCTATGCCAAGGCTGTGGCACTATCCAGGACTTGCTCCCCATCTTCACTGCTCATAAAAAATGGACAATTAAAAGACTGTGAAAAAACCAAATCCAAAGGAGATTTATTTTCCAGTGAAGGAGGAAGGAGGGGCTGAAAACGGAGGGGTTTTTTTTCTTCTCCTCCCTGTTCCAGGGGTTTCTCGTGCCATTCCCATGAGTCACTGGACAAAACAAAAATAATTCTGGGACCAGTAGCAGGACAAAACACTCCTTGGAATCCTTCAGTATTGGAGTGACTCTTCCAATAGTCTGATTCTAGTTCACCAACACTTCCCTGCATTGCTGATAGCAGAACAGTGAGTTAGTGCCAAACGCAGTCGTAACAAAACCACTACTTTCACTCTATTCCTTCATTTGTACATCCAGAACCCAAACGAATCCTTTAACCACTGAGTCACATCCAGAATCCATGAACAGCTGATTACCTACAGCTATTCTCAAAATCTAACCCAGGCTTTGTGAGAGTTCCCAAAAAGTCTGCATTAGATGCTCCTAGGTATAACTGATCACCAGTTGGCCAAATTGAGATGGGCTGTTTGTTTGCAAAATGTGTTTTAAGTGAGTCATGTCATTCTGCATCAGAGTCTCTTGCTCAGAATTTACCACTCTCTCCCCTCTCATTTTTGAATGAACCACAAATTGTACCAGTAATGAATCTCTCTATCTTTCAAGCCACTGATAAGGTATGATATAGTATAGCAACAGAATGTTTTGTCTGCCTAGAGACAAAATTTTCCACTGTTGAGTCTCCATTTATTTTAGCAGCCAGGTTTTTATTCATTTACTAGGCTCCATGTTTGTTCAGTCTCATTGCAGTTTCTTAAATCAAAATGACTTGTGCTACTTCTCTATATATGTGACACCAACGCCATGACATTTCTCAACCAAATTTATAATTCATTTAAACCCCCACATTTGTTCAGTAAGAACCATTTACAATTAATTTCAATCCAAATGAGTCTATTATAACAGCATCATTAACTAGCCAACATTAGCTATTTCATTGTTTTGCTCAGGACTAATGTTTGACAAACCTGTACATTATCCTAATTGCAAACATCATATATTAACACAGTAATTGCCTTTTTTGCAGTCTTTTGAAACTTCATCTCTGCTCCATGATTTATTCACAATCAACACTTGGCAGAGAAAGCTCTGCCACTTCATTCAAGAGTGTTTTACCAGAGTTGTTTTGATTTCATTTTAAAATATCTTACTTCAACAGCTTGTGCTTTAAAGACACTTAGGCTATTAATAGGATAGATCCACCTTTGTCATCTAATATAAACATCTCAGCAGCTTTCTCCCCACATAGAGAAAAGAATTTTTAATGCACACTTCTTTTCCAAGCTTTTGTCTACACTTTTATGACAATTCTGTTATTTCCATAAAGAAATGGATCAATATTATTCTTCAGAGGTCTCTTCTCCCACCTCCTCCCTCCTCCAGCTGTAATTTGCTAGCTGGCTCCCCATGGACAAGTTTCCTGTGTCATTTTTTTCTTTTTGATCATTCCCAACCCTGGGCTTTCATTTGAAAGCAATGGCTATCAGTTTCCTGTAATTTCCACACCTCATCCTTTAACCTACATTTTAGTTAGAAGATCTATAAACATTCAAGGTGTTAAGACCTCTAAAATTGATAGAGCCATTTGGGTGCAGAGGGGCACTCATCCCTGACTGCTGCCCTGCCACACTGTACCAGAAGTATTTTCTGAATGATGCTCCCAATCACTCATGATTTTCCAGGTCTCCAAACTGCCCCCCTTCCACTGTCTTTTCCCAGGCTGAGGAAATGCAGTAAATCTGATTGCTTTTCAGCTCCCAGTTGTCCTTGTTTGTATTTCTGTCTTTAATGACCCTGTAAGTTCTCTCTGCAGGAAGGATTTAAGCCATTTCTGGAGAGTCCCACCTTTGAGCATGGGGCAGTCAGCAATACCAGTTGCTTTAGACAAAGCCACCCACACAAGTGTTAAGGCATTTTGTCTGGCAATAAGAAGGGCAAAAATATCTGTCACAGGCACCTTTCTCCATGACACCATGCCAAACACTTCCACACAAGATCCTTCAAGGTATTATATTCTCCATCTTCAAAAGAGGAGGGTGAAAACTATCCCTATGCTCTTCCTGCCATTAGTCATAAAGGAAAGAAGAATACATCATTTATAATAGCAGACATATTAATGAGAAGTGATTAAGGTTGAACTTCAGGAAATGTGTGTCACTTTACCACCGCTGCCAAAAAATTCCTACGTGAACCTGAACAAATAATTCTAGACTTGAATTTCCTAGCTGTGTAATGAGGATTGTTGTCACAGGATAATGATTGAGAGACACTTTCATGGTAAACTGCTGAGAGTTTCTGTGAAAAGTATTAATTCAGTTTCTAGAAGCCTTTCAAAAGGAACAGGAGAATTAAATTAATGGCAGATCAGGGTTATGAACTACCCTTGATCTATAGCCCAGGTGACAGAAGAGTTAAGTGCAGGAAGAGAGACATCCCTGATGAATTGCCTGTCTCCAACATGACAAGTGAATGGAAAAAGCCAAACTACCGAGAAATACTGACTTTTAATAGACAAAAGTTACACACCATACGGTGACTTCAAACTTGAACTAAGAAAAACCCTCTTCCTTGAAAAGGAAGGGTAACTTGGGGACTTTTTTATGTATCAACAGTAGGGACTGGCAAACTTTTAGTTAGAATTAAGTAATTACTGCAGTCTGATGCTACTCATCATTCACTACCAGCAAAAATCCCATGCTTCACATTGAGGAAAACAATATATAGGATGGTATGTGTGGCAATGAGTTTTAAAAGATGATCTGTTTTTTTATCAGAAGTGGGGCACTGCCAGCTCCCTTCTTACCATTTTGTCGCATGTGTTGAACAGGGCTCTAAGTATAATGGTAGAAAAAACCTCTGGCTCTTACACAGTCAAAAAGGTCAGTTAAAAATGCAGATATTAACCCCCAGTTCCATGGTTATTCCAAAGTCAGTTGCACTGCCTTAAGGAGAACTTGCCCCAGCATTTACCAATGCTACAAAAAAAGAGGCAACTATTGAAATGTTCTTTCTCCCAAGACATGAACTCATCAAAGGCCAGGTGGTGATCAGTCAAAGGTTGGACTCAATAATTTTAGAGGTCTTTTCCAACCTAAATGGTTCTGTGCTTTTGTGAAAAGAGAGTCCTGAGACCAGTTAGAAGAAAACAACAGGATTCAGGAATGGTAGAATGGAAGTCATTAAACGATATTCCATAATTCTGCACATCAGTGCAATTAGCCTTGTCACATTATTTCCTTGTGACTGAGATTCATGTATCTTTCTCACCTTTCTTTGTGAAAAGAAGGTGATAAATAGAAAGATCAAGTTTTAGCCAGAAACCCCTGCCTTCTTCCAGCATGCCTATCCCTTCCAAAACCATCACATTGTTCACTTTATTCACACCCTCCAAACAGGCACCTTTTGGCAGCACTGTATGTTTGAACTTCCCTGGAATCTACAAAGGTTCTCCAGCATCAGCAATTCCTACCTCAGTCTAAAAGGTCCAATACAGAAAAGAACAAGGCCAATGTTATAAACATATTCAATTACTGATGGATTGCAGAAATTCTTAAAACATCTGTCCTTAGCTGTGAGGTGCAAAGGAATAGAAACTCATGCTGTCAACAGAGCTAAGTTATTATTGTTTTAGATGCAGATCAGCTTCACTAAGGAGATATTTATTGCCTTGCCTGCCTTAAACTAAATCTGCAGACTCTCTGCCAAATGGCTTGCAGCAGGTTTAATGATCATGGAGGTCCACAGCCTTGTAAATACTGTGACAAGTCAAACTGGTAGCTGAAGATCAGCTTTTGGGGTTGTCTATGGGTTGGAGGAGAATCCCTCTTTGCCAAGACCAGAACGTGGCTGGTAGGAGGCTTACATTTAGCACACCAGCTTGTATTTCAATGCTTTGTGAAAATGAGGGGGCCAGGACCTGAAGATGACAGATCCCACCCATCATTTTTATTGCTTTAAAGGTTGTGTAGGCGCTGTATAACCATCCCTAACGTCATCCATTGAATGTGCTCCCCTGATCCTTTTTAAAGGAAGCCAACTCTGTGACTACATTGGCTTAATTTAATAGCATCAGAAAAACAAATCGATGTCTCCAAGGATAACCTTGAGTTAATCCCACATCAAGGAGGAACCTTCCTACTTTGTTCATGGGAAGGCTCTACCACTATGGCTTCAGCAAACGAAGGCAGTTTGTTTTTCCTGTGCCAAGGGGAGAGAGATCAAGGACAGTGAACAGTTAAAGCCTCCACAAACAGAGAACAACCATCAGGAGGCAATTCCAGGAAAACCTACCAGCAGCCACAGGTACTTCTTTGGGCACTGTGTATTTCTGTAGCAACACCACAGATCTTGTAAGCTAACGATACTCCTGAGAATACAGCTATGCAAACTGGCCTTATTCATTTACAGCTGTGTTACACACAACATCTGCAGGATTTACACCAATACCACCAGCACCTTCCATCCTTTAGAGGTTATACTGCACCAGCACCATCATGGTAAGGTCTGCAAAAGCCACTGGATTCGCCTTAGTGCACCACTCACAACAGGTTAAGGGAAGCTGGCAGGGAAGATGAAAACCCCAGGCTTTTTTAAGCCTAACAAATTGTGTTTACCACCAAGGGATTCAAGCATTGCAATGAAGGGGAAGCTTTGGATATATCCTACCTTGCGAGAAGCATTTTTGTCTGTGCTCTCCACATCACCGTCCAAGAATGGCATGGCAAATGAGCTGAGATCCTGCAAGGACAGAGAAGAAAAATTGATGTCTTTTATTAATGCCTTTTTCCTTCCATCAGAGCATCCCATGGCTGAAGCCCATAGATCTATTTCCAGAGTGCCCACTGCTTTACCCATAACAATTGCTGGAAGCAATAACACGGAGTCTGATCGTTCTCCTTGGCTGTGAAACAATGTCAGGTGTACGTTACAAGTGAACAGGGAACCCTCAGCAGCATTTGCACCACATCACCATCAAAAACCACTCGCACAGCCAAAGTCAAAAGTCCTGTGATAAAACTTTCAAGGGGAGGTACCAAAACCCCACAGAAAAATTGGTAGGAAATTATAAACACATCCACTTGCTCAGCAAATGCCTATCTTGCCTTTAGTGGGATGTATGATCTTTAAGAGTATTTATGGCAATAAACACAACCTGAATGAGAGTATGTCAACACTCTGAGAAATATGTAACTTCTAAAAAAAAGACAGAGAAAACTGACATGGTGCTCAGGGAGGAAATAACCAATTCACTTGCACAAATGAGAGAGGAGCACCCAATTCTGCAGGACTAAAGACAATAAAGCCATAAGAAAAGCACACATGCTCATTTTTAACTAACAAAAACAAACTGCAATTATATTCCACCTCCTGCCGTCTGTTCTGTTTATGATACTTCATGTTCCAGCCACAGGGTTTTTAGAGCTCCTTTCTACATGCATAAGGAAATTATGTTAGTGTCAAGTTTAGCATCTGTTTGATCAGAAAAGTACATAATGAGCAATTCTGTGACCAGAAGCATGAGGTTGCCTAATGCTGTGTGCTGAAGAACTGAGTCTTGGGTCCTAAATGGTGTTCTAAATGTCAGGAATACCTCCCCAACACAGAACCTCCCAGATGCGAGGCATCACCCTTTCCATGCAATGATTCAGTGCTTCTTAACCACCACATCTGCATCCATTTAAAGGAGTTCAAAATATAAATAAATAGCAATTTCACGTAAACCTAATTTGTGATCAAACAGAGCTTAATTAAAAATTAGCACCATCCACGAAGTCTGCAGGGCTTGCTTGTCTTCAGAATTCAGAGCAGCCACAGGTCTAATCACATCGCTTTGTGTAATCATACTAAATTCAAAATATGCTCAAAAATTGTGTATAACTCAGGCATAATTCTTACAAGTGTTTGAAAATATTCTGGTTACATAACAAACAACAAAACTAAGGAACAAAATATTGAATTACTGGAACTGAAACACATGGGAGTAATTCATGCCAAGTTGAAAAGGAAAAAAAGGAAGCAGAAGCCAGGCTTGGCCAAGCTGGCCCCAAATCATTAGGCCCCAAACAAATGTATTCCTGACAAATTCGTCTGCTCCCAGCCCTATCCATGCACATTCAGTGGGAGCTATCTACAAAGGCTCAACTATGTAGCATCTCCCTCTTGCCTGGGCATCTGTGTTTCACATCACCTTTGTTTGCAAATAAAAACATAAGGAAACATCTCAAAACCACAGGAAGAGGCAATTTGTTTGGTTTAGGTTTTCACTCTTATCAAGATTTGACTGATGCTGGACCAGGCACTGCAGTTAAGATTAAAATTACTTACTCCATATAAAAATTATTCAGCCATAAATGGCATCAATAAACAGATTATCATCATTATTATTATTACTTCATATGCTACTGCAGGGCTTAAGTGAAGAATCTTTGTGAAGATGTTTAAGACCCTAATGGAAAGTTACACAAAAACATACCCCCTTGTGTTTATTTTAATTTAGCCAATGGATTTACAAACATTTTCCTCTACCCATCTCCAGTAGTGCAGAAGCTGGAATCTGATGCGTGCTAAGACATTTTCCATGGAATAAAACAAGAAAATAACCTCTTTTGAGCTCCACATACTAGCACACCTATATTACTGCCTGGTATAACTTCTGGGGAGAAAACCAGCTTTTTAGGAAGGCTGGAGACTGGATGGAAGAAACTGGGTTGAAGGGGACATATATCTAATAATTAGGGTTGAAAAAGCTGTTCAGAAAATCTAGAACTGCCAGGAATGAAACCAAAATGTCTTATTTAAGCAGAAACCTTCAAAACCAGGAGGGGGTAGGTAGATACAACTATTTTTCTAGGAGCTAAATTTCAGTTCTCAGTTACAATTCCAAGTTTAAAGCCACATATATATTAAAGTCTGAAGTCTAAAAGTATCACGAAACCCAGATGATGACTCTGTTCTGATTCGTAACTCTCAGATGGAGATACTGTGACTTCATCTGTCTTTATATCCAGAACAAATCTCTACCTGTAAGCCGAAATAACTGGAGCTAGAGCTTTCTGGGCAGCATGAGACCTTTCTTTGTTAATACAGCACTGCTGAACATTTCAGAGTGGGTAATAATTGTACTTTCAGTACTGTGAAAAAGTCTGTAATTGTAACTGCTACCTAACAATTTTTTCATCTTTCATGGGATTCTATATATGAAGGCGTCCATTCACAGAAGGAAAAAAATACATATATCAAATACCAGGCTACAAATACTGCTCTCTCAATTCCAGTCTGTTGGTTAAGCAAGGAAATATTAGGTGCCTTTTCTCCCTTTATGAGTATTTCTGCAGAATAAAGATAGATAACAATTTCTTTCTTGTGTTCCTCTTCATCCAGAAACATATGTGATGATGCAGTTGATGATACAGTAACTCCTAAAAAAAATAAAAATACAAACTGCTCCACAAGTGTTGCAAAACACCACAGAACTCTTGACAGACCAATGGTGCAGCCCTTGCCCTTGTCACAGATCTGAGTGCTCTGATCTGATGACAACAGATACACACTGAAGGCTCGCTCTGCCAGAGACCAGGGACTGAAGCTGTTCTTAGACAGCTTTTCTGCTCTCCTGCTCTGCTTTACTCCACTTGGAATAAGAGCCTTGGACAACCACATGGTTCTGCAGAGATATTTAAAACTTCCATCAAAGGCACACAGTGACGTCCTGGTAGGAGGAAAAGTTCTTCAGACTGCAGAGCCCTGGCTGAAGAACGAACAGCATCATGCCCTGTATCCGTCAATCCTGCATTGTATCCTTGGACAGACAACTTCTGCAGAGACCACTGTCTGTGATCACCCCTGTAAGGAGCAAAAGCAGGTCCTAGTGCTGCTAACCTGGAATTAAGAGCATGAAAAGGCTGGTTTGGAAGTTTCATTGCCTTTCCTGTCATGCTTGTGCTCCTTAGTCAGTCCTTCCACCACCCTGCACCATCTGACAGCCAGACATCACTCCTGCCATCCCGTTAGAAAAAATGACCTCTCGAGCATTTTAGATTTACTTTACAGCCACAAAGCGACCTCAGAGTTATTTTGTTTTCAATCCACTCCTATTTACAAGAGGTTGTCATGGCAGCTCCTGTTATATTCGCTGAAGAACACAGCCCCAGGGACAGCAAAGCTTTTCCTGGAGGACAGCAGAGTCGTGACACAGCAGAACCACGGCTCAGTGCTCCTGTCACCAGTCAGGCTCCTCCTGGGGAGGAAAATCCCACAACACCTACTCAACAGGTGATTTTCCAGTGCAAGTCAGGATTATTCTGTCTGTATTTGCACTTACCTTCTCTACCACTTCTTTCCCTACTTCCTCTGGGGAAACAACAGATATCTGGAAGGTTACAGATTCTTCACACGAATTTCTCCTCCAAAGGTGAGACTAACTCTAGCATGATTCTGGTCTGGGTTACCCCTACATCTAGAAGGTGATTCTTCTTAATTCCAGCTCCTTTTCCTTCAACATCCCTTATTTCAGACTATTTGGGATTATGTGAAAAGAAGTAAGAATAAAATTTTTGTTCTTTGATATCCTGGGAAAACAGAGAAGCTTTTCTCAGAACTGTTTTGGAGAATAAGAAGGAAAAACACATTTGAGGATGCAGAAAACAAATATATTGGCTGGCATAGCATAGTCAAATAGCAGGAGCAAGATCTGGTTAGCCAAACTGTTTTTCACCTCTTCCAGCCAGTTTCACTGTTTCTTTCCTTACTGGGGAGAACTCCTGCCAAAAAGGCTTGCCCAGACACGCTGGTCTGGAGATGGATGCAGTTGGAGACCTTGATGTCAGAAGAGGGCTTCCAGCAATTCTGTTGCAGAGGCTGCCCACTTAAATAACAGACCACTAAAGCCTTGAATCCAGTAAACAACACAGAAAAAACAGGATTCTTGTTGTATTATTGTTTCGTTTCAAGGCTACTTTGGCAGCCAGGCTGATAAAGCCTCTCTGCAAGGGCTGAAGCCAAAGAGCCAGCAAGGGCTGGGGCATGCCGTGACTGACAGGCCAGAGACCAATTTCCAATGTATTTTGGGTGGAAGAAGAACCTTTTTACGGCCCCGCTCGACAGTGGTCCAAAATTTCAGGGCTGGGTATCAAAAGAATATTTCACAAACAGCTCCCTGCTGGCATCTTTTGCAACTGTCTATTCAAACATGAGGAATGACTGGGAACAACACGGGGATGTGAAATCTGTGCCCACGGTGGTGGGTCCCCATGAAAATGGTCAACTCTTTGGCCACGTTTCAGAGGTGAATCAGGTCAGAAGAGCTTCGTGGTAATCCCATAACCAACCTCTGCTGGAAGTCTGGGTTCCTCAGCTATAAACAACTTCAGAGTCCTAGTGTGGGTAGCGTCACACAGTCCTGACTACGGATCGTGTCACCTTTGAGGCATTATTTTTCTGCCTCAGTAAGTTCTATATATGTGCTAGGATTGCACCAAATTTAAGGATGTGAAATGCCTGCCAGACATTACAGTTTCTTTTTACAACATAACTCAAGCAGAAGGTGACACTTTACTAAGGCAGCTTTTCAATATGAGGAGACAGCTCCTTTAATAAAATAAACAAAGAAAACAACATACAGAGGAATTAAGCTGAGTGCTGACAAGAGCTCTGATCTCACAAAAAATTGCTAAAAGCTGCATCCTCAGCATCACACCTTAACAAAGTCTCCTCCTTTGCTGATGTTACTGAGCTATGAGCACTTCAAGTATCCTACCAAGGACAAAGAAGGTCGGGATTTTTATTAACATCAGCTGTGAACAGTTTCTTTCATTGCACTCTGCACACCAGCAGGTTTTTTTTAGATCAACCTTGAATTCGTACCTATTACAAGCCTATGTAAAACTCTGAATAGCAAATATGCTACATATGCTAATAGCCTGTGAGCAGAATCCACAGTTTGATCTCTGTGGAATAGAGGGCATAGCTTGGTAGCTCTGCTTGAATAGAAAATTGTCTTTTCTGAGAACAATCCTATCTGGAAGCCTTTGGGGATTCATAACAAATCACTCCATTATTGCACAAGGAAAGATTCAAAACTGACATACACAGGAATTTCTGTCCTTTTGTTATTGTTGTTTTGATATACCAGTTATAGTAAAGTATAATAAGACTTGTTACATTCCTTTATTCCTTTAGGAGTAGGTTGCTCATTGCTTTCCTTTTCTCACTCCCCCATGCCATCTAGACTGTAGCATGTGTTTTGGAGAGAAATATATAAGTTGTACTGTGAGACTGAGGATGCTGGTGACTAAGTCTCGGTATGACTCAATGGGAGTGGGCAGGAACAGATGTACAAAGCTGGTTGCATTTGTGCAAGCCAGCTTTGTACTGCACAAGGCTATTCCAATTTATTTGTTTGCTATTACTTTTAAGGCTATTTGTATTTAAAAAAAAAAAAAAAGAACAAATGTGTAGGTCTGGAGAGTTGGAGATGGTAGAAATAAGATATAGAGACTTAATTGGTGAGGCTGTACCTTGAATCCTGTGCTCAGTTTTGGGCCCCTCACTACAAGAAAGACATTGAGGTGCTGGAGAGTGTCTAGAAAAGGGCAAAGAAGATGGGGAAGGGTTTGGAGCACAAGTCCTATGAGGAGCAGCTGAGGGAGCTGGGGAAGTTTAGCCTGGAGAAAAAGAGGCTCAGGGGAGACCTTATCACTCTGCACAACTCCCTGAAAGCAGCTTGTAGCCAGGTGGGGGTCAGGCTCTTCTCCCAAAAGAAGCAAGAGGACAAGAGGAAATGATGGAGATGGCAGGTTAGCAGTGAACTCAATGATCTTAGAGGCCTTTTCCAACCTTAATGATTCTATGATTTTGTCCACAGCATGAAGATTCCAGAGGCAGCACGGTCCAGGGGTTACTGGGTGACTGTGCAGGACCAGCTGTGTGCACTTCAAGGTGGATACTGCATCAGATTTAAAATAACAGAGAGTAAGTCCCCCTAAAGGACATGCCTGGAACAAATGGGAAATATTCAGTCCCAAAGAGGCACTGTCTAAAAGGTTATGGAGTAATGGCTGACTGAAATCTAATCCAGATCTCAGTATGTGAAAATCCCCATCCATCAGGTTATTCAATGTTCTATGTAAAAACCTCACAAATGAGAACTTGGTATAAGAAAACCGGCCTATGTGCAATTCAAAGGCATTCTTTCAGCTGCAACAAGAAACGGACATGGTCCTAAAGAGCTACTGAAGCCACTTCTCCCCTGTTCTCACCACAGGTCCTCCAGCTTGGATTGCCCCCACTTGGGCAGAAGAAGCTTCTAAAACTAAGAATCTCAAAGGGAAGGGGTTAAAGAGCGTCATGAAACCAGTAAGTCCTTGATATTTCCCTGAAAACAGCTGTCTTCCAAGCTGTTCTTCCTGAGTTATCCTGATCATGGGATACTGGCAGCATCCAGCACACCCTTCTTAATTTCTGAAATTCTTGACTGATCCTGACAGGCATTAATCTCCAGCAGTCTACAGCAAATTCACTTTTTTTGTTTCTGAGGCTGTAGACAAGATCCATCAAAAAAACTTTCAAGAGAGCATGGATTGCTTTTTGCGTTGTTCTCAATCTCAGACTTAAATCACTAGAACACGTTCCTATGCTGTTTACAGAAAAAAAATGAAGTTTTCTTTCAAGCCTTGTGCTCTCCTGCCAGGAAACCCCACTGTATCTCACTGGTGATTCAGCCTTTGCAGAGGAGCTGAGCACAGACAGCCTGGGGTGGGATGGAATCCCTCCTGCCTGCAGCCCCATCACGTTCATAGTGTGCAGAGAGCTCAGGGCTATGGTGACGCTGTGGTGGAGGCTGCTGCTCTCCACCTCACCAGTAAGTCACAGAGCAGCACAGAGGCACTCTGACAAAGCCTGACTACGACCCCCAAGCACACAACAGCCTGGTTTGTCAGCTCCTCACACCACGAACCACACAGCAGTGACTGGCAGTGTGTTTATTACAACAGCAGATGGACAACGCAGCGAACGTGCAAATAACGAGATGTCACTTAAAAAAAAGGAGAGAGAGAGAAAGTAAGAGAACAGCAGAGAAAGCATGCCAGGGAGGAAACCAAAATTCTCCATAGTCCCCGTGACACCACCAGGATGCACATACAAACCCATTATTAAGTGCTATTCCTGGGTGCTCAGCCAAAGACAACCTTTCTCTGGCAAGACATTTCATTCAAGAAGCACCCAAAGTTTAGAAACACAAGGTAAAAGCAGAAGATAGCACACCTCAGTCCTGGAAAATGTGGTTAGGTGAGTGATGAGGGAATTAAGAAACCAAGACACACGGCTCTAAAGAAGGACTGCAGGAGACTGGAAATGTTACCCTTCGGATGGCACATACTTGGAGCCAACAAAAGTGCTTTCCAATACTTGTAAGGTTGTCTTATACAAATGAGACACAGGATCCCAATGTATTTGCAGAGAAAAGACAGCATTTGCTACAAAACACAACTTCAGCCGCAGTGAAATAGCAGAACTGCAGGAAACAAAAGATGATTTTGCCATAATGTAGCGAAAACACTTGAGCCCCTGCAGCACAGGAACAAACAATCTGAAGGGGATTCAATGCAAGGATCATCCTGAGGCTTACTAAGTCATCTCCACACTGCAGCTACTTTAAAAGTCACTGTTTTTTGCATTTTTTATGTTTTTCCCCACTCTCTATTGGCCAAATCTCTTCAAAAACCATTTCCCCAAGGAAGAGTAAAACAAAACAGAATCAGAACTGAAAACCCCCAACTGATGGCCTTATCTGAGAAGGACTTGCAGGGTTCTCCCTTGCATATATATGACTAAAAAAGGTGACATTCACACCAGGCAAAAGATCTCTGCCATAAATACTTGAACTGCAACTATTTTTTCCAGTTCACTGCATTTAGGAAGACAGATGCCTGTTGCCTCCTCTTTCCATTCTTGTCAGTCACTAACCGTGAATAATCTTAACAATTAGAAGAAAGCTTACAGCTGGAAAGCCAGGCAAGTGAGGGACCTGCTCTGATCTAGCAGTCCCTCAACTGAAAAAAGAAAGGGAAAAAAACAGCAGAAGCAAAGAAGAAATTAGGGAAGGAAAGGAAGAACAAGATGATTCTGTGCTTCGTGTGCTGAAGACCTGAATGGGAGGTCAAAGGGGGACAGCACATGGAGTCCATGATGAGGAAAGATTCCCTTCTTGATGCTTTCCTGACACATTTTCCTACATCACCCTGCAGCTGCAGAGAACTGATGCCTTGGGTTTTAACTT
>QWTY01047403.1:13321-28760 GCA_008033365.1 Pseudorectes ferrugineus | reverse complement strand
TAGTCTGGGCAAGGATGGGCTGGTTGGTATGGGCCCAGGGACTGTTGCAAATAAGGGCTGGTAAAGCTATGCTAAATTTCCTGTCTGAAACAGGTCACAGGTCTAGTTTTTATGATGAACTCTGTAGGATTTGGGAATAGCTGTGAGTGGGTTTATGGGCTTGGATTCAGGCTACTATGTTGGATGAGCCTGCCCAATGCTTGAGCTTGGCTTATGGCTCTTGCCATAAATGTTTGCATGGTGTGTTTAACTCAATATAGTTAATTCATGAACATTTGATGCTTTCTTTCTAGTGATGTACTTAGGATGGAACCTAAATCTGAGTTATCTTTTGCATGAGGGTTAACTTCAGAGGTTGGGTCAACATGAAGCTGAGACCACAAGATAATGTTGGGTTTAGAAGTGGCCATCAAGTTTGACTTAATGCTGCTTCTTAGAGGGACCCACAAACTATGCTTAGTTCTAGAAAAAACAGAATGTAGACAGAGCAATACAGATTACTATTGTACTCAGAACTATAATTATTATTTACTTGGGCAGAAACAGGTAAAAGTGAGCTGTTTCTGCATGTTTCTGCATTTAGCAGGAACTGTTGGGCTTACACAAAGCTTACTGTCAGACCAGATGATCTAGTTATGATTCCTTCAAGGTCTAGCCTTAAGACTAGACTTAGAACTGGTTTGAAATTTACATTTGGAAATGAAAGATGATGAGCCATTTAGGATAAAGCCAGATCTAGAAGAAACAAGTGAGACTAATGTGGAGTTTTAGGTGACGGAGATCACGTTATTGGTCATACTTCTGAGGCTGGCATTGTGAAATCTGAAGTTGTGGTTGGGGTTCAGGCCAACATGAAGCAATGAATCTGAACTAAGTCTGGATTTAAGACCTTCAAGGATTTATGCCTATTATTGAAATTAATAAGAATCATTACCTTCAGATAAGAGTTGAAGTAAAAGGATAGGACTAGGTCAGTAATTGTGTAATACAGGATCAATGCATGTCTAATTAGTCATTAGCTGAATCATCTTTGACGGAAAGAAGATGCATCTTTCACAGCCTCAGATGAGAATGATGTCTTTAATGGAAGCACTGTAGGACCTGTAGCCTCAAGAGAGATGCTGCAACATTACTAAAGGTTAGACTTCAAGTAACCAACACTGCTGGGATGGTGAAAGATCAGGAGAGCAGGAGATCCTACCACAAACTATGCTGCTTCCGTGGTCACCAGACATTTGCAGCAACTACAAGTCTCAGCAGAATCCCTTCTTACAAGGACCTGAGGCCTTATGCCAATCAAGGCATAAGCAGGCAAAACAGGAGAAAAGCAAGGCTGGGATCTGAAATATTGTGCCCACTGCATAATGAGAGTAACATCAAATACCATTTCTCTACATTTGGATTCTTTGCTCTTTGCACAGTTTTTTCCCATTTAACAATGGCTGCATGTTACAATGCTGCACGAAGCAATGGTTACACAACTGGGAACACGTAAAAGATTATATTAGCAGCTGAACTAGGAAAATCTACTTCCCTTCCTTTTGGTTTAGTTGATTATTATCCCTGATCAAATAAAGGACCACATGTTCATACTGCCCTTGTGCCCTGGTTGCTACAGTAAAAAGAGACATACAGTGAAATTGTACATTTAGAGTACTATATGCCTTTTTGATTTCTGTCAAGTTTAATTTTCCCATATAATTCAGTTTTGTTCAGACTTTATTGAGTAATCACCTGTTTTGCATCAAAATACATGGAGATCACTCTAAATTCAACTACAATGACTTTTTAAAAAAAATCTCCATTACAGTAAAAATAGCAACTGTGTGTAATAGAGTAATAGGCCTTCCTCTCTTTCTATTATGGCATTTACCAAGCCTCATCTTCAAAGTAGGATTAGCCTTCAAACACTAGGCCAGATGTACCAAATCTTCTAACAGCATCATTCCCTTGACTCTAAACGTTTTTTCCTATGTAGGTGGGACTGACCTACAGTGACTGACCTACTGGACCTGTGCTCCTCCACACCCAATCCACAACAGCTGTGGGTTTCTGACAGCCCCCAACTTTCAGTTCTTGCTGAGCACTTGCATTTTGGAGGTCACATGACCAATCTCCAGGCATGCTTAAGATAGCAGTTACCCAACTTCTGGCTCCTGAGAAAGATCTGATGAAACACCTTCCGTGTCCTAGATGTAACAGTTCTCTTTCAGTTCCACTTCTGAAACTACCAAAATAATTGTCACTGTATGATTGATAGTATGGGCAATCTTTAAGGAATTTTAGAAGAGAGTATAAAAAGTTTCCTACATGACTAAGTTCCTTCTAGAACTGAAGAAGCGTGAGTTTCATTCTAAATAAAAGGTATGTGGAAAAATCTAGGGAAATTAATTTTTAAAAGAGTGAAATATTGAGGATGAAACTGAAATGGACTCAGTCCATTGTACTGGGGAGGTAACACTTCATTTCAATAAATAAATACTAACTAAGCCGTAGATTAAGTTTGATATTGAGCTATTCCAGCTGATCATGGTGTTTGCTCATTTGGAAAAAAATCAGATCTCTGATCCTGCTCCAAAATTTACATGTAGTGGGATGGTGCTATCAGAAGAAACTAAAAACATATCTATATAGTCAGCTTGGTTTGCTCTCCTGTTTGCAGAGTGGTCTTTATCTCCTGACTGTACAGTCAACCCTATAGAGTATACCCAGGCTTCAGTCTTTAGCCAAGGAATTCCCTTTGCAGAAAAATAGTGAAATAAAATCAACATTTTGTCCACTGCAGGGTCCACATCTACTCTATATCATCAATGTGATCTCCATCCCTTCACAGTCTTTCAAGAGGAGCCTCCCAAACCTCCTGCTCCATCCAAAGAGCTGGGAATGAGGTTCACACTACTTCTGCCAGCAGTCAAGAAGTGATATGTGCCTGAGTCCTGGACAACTCATTCACAAGCAAAACTGTACTATATAGGCCTGGAATTTTGTCCCTTTCTTGTCCATCTCCAGGCAAGATAGAGTTTGGCAGGCGGCTGTCCCTAAGAAATGCTTTAGTTGAGCAAATCCCTTTCCTTAGCCCTTGCTGCTTTTAGACATTCTTAGAATTGTGGCTCACATGATTTCCATGGGCCTCTCCATGTATCCTGTGGGAATCCTAGATGCCTCAGCTGAGGCTGAGATGTCTGGTTGGCAACAGGCCATGTAATAGTCATGCATTAGTACATGACAAGCTTTAAGCCCCTTCATGGCTGGCTTTCCATGACCCTGGAAAGTCTCATGGGAGTTGGCAATGTCAGGGTGAGATGTTTGTCCACCTGCTTGGACTACTCTGTGAGCCTCAGCCCAGGCTGGCTGCAGCCCTGCAACAATGCAAATCAAAAGAGCTAACTCTGACCTCCAAGAAATGCTGGTCACATGGCAGACCAGACTGAACTGGACATCACACAGCCTCTAAGATGAAACCAGATGATGTCCAGAGAGTGTGCAGTGGAAGAGATGTGTTTAATGAACATCTGGCTATGTGCTGTATGTCCTTGTGGCTAAGCTGAGAGGTGAGCAGAGAGATAAGCTAACAAGTGCCTGGGCATTTTTGAGTGGCATTTGGAGTTCAGCTTTGTTAACACTGATGGGTGCAGAGAGCTTTTGATACATATGAGGAATCCAGTCCTTAATCCTGTAAGTAACAGAAAATATCTTCTAAAAATACTCAGATATCTAATTTATAGATATCTTTCTTCTATAGCAAAACTTATCTATCTGTCTTTAAAGAAACTGATCTTCACCCTTGCAGTGCTGAGCAGAACAACACATGAAAATGTGTAAACCTCCCCTGAGACTGCTGGTCCCACATTTGAAAATGCTATCCTCTGTTCTTTAACCTTATTGACAGTTCTAAAGGTAAGGCAGAGCTTCCACATCTGCATTTAGTTTCTCAAGTAAGCAAACAGTTCTTCTGAAGTGTTGCACACTCAGCAGTTCCTGCTGGCTGGCATTAATGAAATGGCTTTACCAGGAAAGTGCATGCTGGAGAGCCATGGAGATAAAAAGAAAACTCACAGAGTGGGGGTGGGTGGGTGTGGGCACTGCTCTCACTTCATGTCACTGGCCTACAGCAGCACTGGATAAAATGCTACACTTTTCCACAACTACAGCATGGCACAAGGGTCCTGGTTTAGGAAAAGAAATAAAGAGTTACAGTGGGATTGAAATTAGTGAAACCCAGTGCAATTGATAACAATGGTTATTGCTGTCAGATGGGATTGAATTAAATGGAATTTCTCAGCTACCTACCATCACACTGCATTGACCAATTTTCTGTCAACCTTCAGGAATTTTGGTGAATTAGTCATTTCCCTGTGAAAGGTTCATGAAGCGAATCAGTGGCGCAGGCAGTTTGACACACACCAAAGGGTGGCCAGCCCTCTATCAGCTTCAGGAGTCCCGGAGTGCTGACACCACTTAAACAGCAAAAATGTGCCTCTCTCAAGCTCTGTTTTATTTACTGTCCCTCAAGAAGAGCTTCAAAAGCTGTAATGCCAAACAAAATCAGGCTGACATCAAAGCACATGTCTACACAACCTGTGTGATGCACATGATATGTGGGAGAACATTTGGATCAGAGATTTACGTATAATGAATATTTGCTGTCTGATTTAGCACTTTGCTCTGTCCTGAAAGAAAATTCTTCTTTGGCAAACTAGAACAAGAGAAAAAAAAAGTGAATTCTGATGAAAACAACCAGGAAGATTCCCTGCCAATTCTCTCTCTCTTCTTTTTTCAATAACTCAGGTTTGTGTGACAAGATGTCAGAGTGCATTTGTCTCTCTCACTTGTTTGTCAAAAGACCTCTGCCAATCTGACTGCCAGTGATAGAATGCAGGTGAATACACAAAACTGGGGCAAGATGAATCAAAACTAAAAGACTTATTTAACCAACGGGTGCACAAAAATGCCTGACCTAGTGATTTAAATTCAGAGCAGCAAAGCAAGAAGCAGGAATCCAGCAAAACCCCTACTTCATCTCAGCACACATTCAGCATGCATTTGGGTCTGCTGAAACTGCAAACCAAAACAACTAATGGAAACAAAACAAAACAAAACAAAAGGATCCCACACAGCTGGGACAAAGGAAATTGTTTTACCAAGGCAAAGAAAGATAGCCCAGGTTTTAAAACCTGTCAGTGTTACAGATTCATACATATTTGTATCATAACTCTTTCAACTAAGATAATCTTCTTTGCATTGACTTAGTTACACTGGTGAAGGCCCAGAATCTGGGGTTGCCAAGTGCTGATGCTCATTTTGATGTGAATTGCCAGATCATTTTACCCCTGGAACAATTTGCTATGACTTGCTCCATACCAATTTAGTGCAACTTGCAGGAGTAGGCAAATCCTGAGGGATTTGTGCAAGATTATCCAGGCAGATGAGCTACTGTTTGAGCAGCATTGAGAACTTCAGCTACAAGGTGTTGGATGTCCTGGTCAGCAGGGGACATACACAGGTAGGTCAGCAGACACAAATGGCTTCCCTAAATCTGCTTCTCTCTCTTCTGCCTTAACCTATCTTCTTTTTTTCTTTCCCTAAGCACAAAGAGCTCAGTGGTTCTCCACAGGAGCAACCTCTCTTGCCAGGCTCTGTCCTGGTGGATCTGGAGCTCCATCCCCTTTTCTTACTTCTCCCAGTGGAAGTTCCTGGAGAGGGCTTCGTAGCCAGTCAGGAAAGGGAGGTGTCCACTCCGAAACCCTCTGCTTTGCTCCTGGGACAGGAGGAGCCAGGAGTGCAAGTCCTGTGTGCATCTCCTCTCTCAAGGAGTGCAAGTTCCATGCACTTTTGCACGTTGTCTTAGAAAAAGGAAATTATCCTCATTTTCCCTTTCTACCACCATCCTAAGGGGGGCTTTGCGATTAAAAACATGACGGCGTTTTGTTCCCAGAGAGGAGGGGCGGAGTGGGGGGTGGGGAAATTGCCCGTGTACCATAACAGATGGTTTAAGTGCGGTGATTACAAAATCCTGAAGTTAAAATAGTTTAATTACAAAGTCAATACTGCCTCCAACCTCTGCTAAGCCCCCAGTGTAAAAACAACAGACGGTATAGTGCAAACGGTAGGACAATATTTAACCAGAACTTTGCATTAGCTACTGCAGCACAGCTCTCCATCAGGCCTTCAGCAAACGGAAGATCAACTGATTTTCCCAGCCTGTATTTGTTAACCATCTCTGCCTCAGTATCAATGGGCAGCTCTGAGAGAGCCACAAACAACCCGAAAGAAATAAACTGCAATACTATACTGCACGCAGAGGCTCAGCAGGACTGTATGTAAAGTCCAGTGTTTCAAGGGTACCCGAGGGAATTATTAGCACCTTGTCAGGAATGAATACAGAGGTAAAAAAGATGAGCAGGTTGAGGTATTTATATATAAAATGAAAATAAAATTCAGTGAAATAAGTGATGCTTTATTTCATAAGCTGGATTTTATAGAAAAAAAATAAGAGGACATGGCGAGTCATGGGGGAAGAAAAAGGTGGGGATGATCCCAAATAGCCCAGACTTGATCTTTCACATGCAGGGAAAGCAGCAGCTCTACACAGCAAGTTGTAGGGAAATCTCACTAAGCTGTGCTCTTGCAGCTGAGAGCCTTGGTGCTGGTCTTACCCGAGTGCGTACATATGCTGCATATTCTTTAACAGCGACAAACCCTCCCTCTGTTAGGCTGTGTCCCTTACAAACACCCGGTCAAACATGGAGCCAGAACAGTCAGAGCAAGCCTGGCTCTACTTTATTAGCAATATGCTGAAATCCAGTCCTATCTGCCTCCATCATGACGCAGCAGGAAATGTCCACCATGTCTGGGTGGGTAAATCAGGCACTGGGCAAGCTGGTGACAAGAGATATGGACCCATGAAAGTAAAAGCCAAAACAGACAAATGGGAGATCATCTTCAACACTTTTTCTTACCACTGACCCCTGAGCAAAATCAAAAAGTAAAGCAAGAGGGAAAATGGGCTCCAAAAGTGACACTACAACATGGAGGAGATCTCACAACTGTGTTTCACCTTTATAATTTTTATTGCATGGCTCGAGAGATGAAGACTAACTTGGGGCGTTTGAGATCATAATTGAAAAGTCAAATAAGAGTTTCTAGTAGCTGATTTGTTTCTCGGGGGTTCTTCTTAAGTAACAGCATTTGGGACTGAGAGTTGCACTGGCTAAAATGAGGGGAAGGGACACTCTGCTCTATCCAAGGGAAAATCCTCTTTAATGATTAAGAGGAAAGAGGAAACATTCCTAGGGCCTGATCCTTCAGGTTGCTGTATATTCCAGTCCAGCTTTTAGTAAGTTAACTTTACATATATGAGTAGATTCATTGACTTTCAATTAAGACTAAGTGCATGTTGAAGTGCTTCATTTCATTAGAGTGGAAACAATCCTCTTTAATAACAGAAAAGAACCCCATAAACTAATATTCTGGTGGAAATCACAGCATGACTGCCATAGCAGTGACAACACAAAAACAATTTGAATTATTTTTATATGTGAATAGAAAATACTTGTATTTTTTCCAAGAATATGATAACAAATGGTTTTGTTACTACCTATAATAGCAAATAGCCCTCTAAAGCATATTGTAGAGGACTTGCAAATGTCTAGTAATTTCTTTAATTCTCAGACTTGCCTCCTTTTTTTTACCCTAAGCAGGTACTTGTAACTAGGAAATCAATCCAAACAAATAAGGCATGGCCACAGCCTTATTTTAAAGATTTTAAAAAATCTTAGCTTGGGGCAGAACCCACAAGTTTGTATCTGATCTCAGCCTCTCCTCATAATGCATGTTGGACACAATTGCCATGTCTGCTCTCAGGATAATTCTGTTTTTAAGCCAGTAGCTCTTTAGTGACTGCTCTCACCCAGAACCACAGGGACTGATGCTCAGGGCCCAGTTCTGACAGCAGGACTCTTCTCTGCCAGGAGATAAAGTCGACCTTGGGCACCCCTTGCCTGAACAGATTCCTTGAGGGAAAAGCTGTGAAGTGAAAGCATCTGCTGTCTCCTCCTGAACCCCCACAGGAGCTAAGGATGGAGGCTGTCTTCTGTGAGGACCTGATTCCTACAGGTACACATTATGTAGACTCCATAGATAAAAATACATAGGAGTTTGGATACCAAAAGTCCAGCTGGGGTTTGGTACCTAAGAGCTCCCCATCTCTCCTGCACCGGCACTTTACAACAGACACTGTTTCTTTGCCCCAACACCACATCAAGTATCCACTTTTTGGAAGGGGTCTTGTATCCTGAGGAGGGCACAAGTAAATAGGTAATTTTGAGTGATTTCAGCTTAGGTACTGCTATGAACACAGCAGTTCGGCTGGGAATTTTAGCTGTCATCATTGCTAGAGAAGCACAGTCCCAGGAAAAGCATGCCAACATCGCAGTTATGATGTGTTTCAAGAAATACAGCACTTTGGGAGAAAGTGTGCCTGGTGATGGATTATAACAGTGCTACTGAACCAAGCTGTCCAATAGTAGCTGTTTGACACAATGCACATTCAGGATGACCTCTGTGGGCTGGCTAGAAACCACAGCACTCAAATTCTGCTTTACTATGCCACATTAAATGTTGGTTTCAGTAGGAATTTCATGAACAGATCAGGGAGAATTCAGTCCTAGTGACCGAATCTTAGCTTCACACGCTCACAGGAGACTGCTCCTGCAGATTTCCGTTCTTTGTGGGATCTCCGAGCTCTGAAGACAGCTGATTTCACTCCAAACTCGTTGGCAAGACTTTGGATCCAAAGTGCTGGCACAAGGACTGTCAGTGCTGTCATCGCTGTTATCAGTGCTCTCAAAGCGCTCGGCGACGCTGCCGGGGATTATGGCCCTGCTGCTCTGGCGGCACCTCGGGCACAGGGAGGAGGAGGAGGAGAAAGGCAAGTTGTCACCACCCAAAGCTCGCCCTCTGAAAGTCTGGAGGTGAAATGGCAGTGCAGGCTTCCTCAAGCCCTCATCAAAAAGCAGGGGATCTGAAGCCTAAAATCTATCTGTGCAGCATATAGAGGAAGATACATTTTTAAAAACTAAGCAGGAGGAATCCTGTTGTTGTAGACTGACCTTTTTTCCTCCCAACAAACATTTACCCAGGGTTGTCTCATGACTGGTCGACTTTTGTAATCCATTAGAAGGTGATGCTGTTGCATGACATGATCAAACACCAAACACAGCAGAAAGGCCATAACTATATCTAAAAAGCCTTTGCTTTGTCAAAGCCTTTCACTAATGCTAGCAACAAAATTATTGAGGTCTGTAATGAGCTGATCTCTTGTCAAATAAGCCTTCTTATGAGAGTGTTAAGCTTTATATCTGCTTTCAAATTAAACACTTTGGATTTATTAATGTTTCCTTTCCTCTCCAAATTTCTTTGTTGAGAAGAGGTGCCAGAGGAAATGTACTGGCAACAGTAGGATGTGAAGTATAGTTTAAAATACATTAAACATATGTTGATGGGGCCATTAGCAGAGTTTATAGATACCACCACCTGTCTTTTACTCCACTTGCCATTACTTTAGTGACAGAAATCATTCTGTAAGAGAGGCGGTGTGCTACCATTAAATCTTTACTCCTGTGTTAGAAGGAACATAGCAGCAAATTCATGAGTTATTGCTAAAAGGCATTTCCAATAATGGTTCACTTATTGAGCCATATACTTTTATTTATAAATAAACCTGAATAAATGAGTGGAGCAGGGGCTAAAGAATAAATATCACTCTGGGTTTGGATGCAAAAGAGACTCTGAATATCTGAGAGGGAAAACCTTTGCCATTATAAATGTTCGGCAGGGCACTCAATGCTTTACTTGCTCCTTTCAAGCCAGCAAGCGTGACCCTTAGAGCATCACTGCGAAGGGAACTCTTGCAGGGTTTATTGCCTTCGGGAAAAACAAAGAAGGAAATTATTAAAAACACCCAAAAAACCCCACCCAAAAAAACCCTAAAGCCAAATAATAAAATAAAAATACGATAAAATTAAGTAAAATGAATGAAATAAAGTAAGTGAAGGTAAATGAGCGCTGACATCGCAGGGGACACCGCCTCGGCCCTGGCGTGCCCCCTGGCGGGCGCGGTGCAGCGCGGAGAGCGGGGCGGAGCGCGGGGCGGGGGGATGAGTGAGATGGGCGCGGTGCGGGCGCGGTGCGGGATGCGGAGTGCAGTGAGAGATGGGCGCGGTGCGGGATGCGGTGCGGGGGCGGTGCACACGGGACAGGCACGGTGCGGAGTGGGCGCGGAGCGCGCAAGGCCGTCATTCTTGAGGAGGTTCGGAGTGCGGCTCACGGCCGGCAGCACTGTTTCTAAACCCGTGGTGAGAGCAGTGTCCCGCTTGCCGGGGAGCGGCAATTGCCCCCCGGTGCCGGCGCCTGCCGTCTTCCCGAGGGGACCACCCAGTGCTTGTGCTGCGGGGGAAACCCCAAAAGTGCCTTTGGGCTCAGGGTTAAAAGGGACGCAGCAAGGAAGTCACCCCACAGGAAGGAAAAGAGGAGCACGAATGGCAGGGAGGAAGGAGGCTGGTGCAGCCTCATGCAGCCTCAGGGAAAAGAGAACGATGCAAGTCTCAATACTGAGGTGGGGAGAGGAGAAGAGACCAGGAAAAGACCCGTAAGCCTCAGAGTTGTATCATGGATGTGGGCAAATAGAGAGTGCATCAGAAAAGGTGGGATAGGACTTTTCAAAAAAACAAAAAAAGCTTTCCTAAAAATCGCAATCGAATTTCCCAAAAACTAACATTCAGAAAATGTTACTCATGTTCATCTACTCAAAGAATAGGCCTTTGCCCAGCCTCTCCTCTGCTTGCCAGGCAGACTGGGGAGAACCCTTAGCAAGAGCAGCTCCCAGCACCTCTGGTCCTCCTCCGAACCCAGCCTCAGTGCCACTGCCCGTGGGTGTCCTCTGCACAAGCACTCATGGCAAACAGAGCAGGTGTGAGGAAAGGGATGGGGTTCCTTGCAGAGCACAAGTCCTACATAGAGTGGCTGAGGGAGCTGGGATTCTCTGCCCTGGAGAAAAGAAGACTTGGGGTGATCTTATGTGTCTCTACAACTCCCTGAAATGAGGTTGTAGCAAGGTAAGTGTTGGTCTCTTCTCCTAAGTAACAAGCAATAGAACAAGTTTAGTGGTTTAGTGGTGAACCCGGTGGTGCTGTGTTCAGAGCTGTACTCGATGATCTTAGAAATCTTTTCCAACCTAAATGATTCTATGATTCTACTGTCCTTTCTGGAAAGAGAAGGGAAAAGGTTGCTAGCCTTTGTCCCAGTAGGCTTTCGTTAGGGGAAGCCTCAAGTTTGATCGGGAGATGGCAGCACAGTTCTGGAAAGCTCGAATAACTCTCCCACCAACTCTCTCTGTTAGCAAAACCTCAGGACGAGGATGCTCGGGAAAGCAAAGCACCCTTCTGCTCACTGGAAGAAGAATTTAAAAGGGAAACCCATGCATATGCCCAGTAAGTATTTGAACTGAACTGCTAAGAACCCAGTTAAAAATCTAAACTGAAATTGCTGCTGTGCATCAGAACCCTTAAGCATGATGACGGCACACATCTCCCTCCAAAATGTTGCAAACTTCCACAAGAGGGAAAAAAAATCCCACGAGATGGAGTGGCAAAGATACCACTGGAGACTTCATTGCTTCAGTCCTTTTAAGAGTTTATATGGAAGTGTCCATGTATCACCAACACCGACAGAAGGATAAAACTCTGAAATCCCTCTTTCCTGTTTTCCAGTATAAGTTTTAAATGGGTAGAAAAGATGATTTGAAAATTTGCTAGCATGATAAGCAGGGCTTTATGTCAGACCCACAAAGAATCTGCTGCTTGATGAAAACCCAGAACAAAACCTGTAGAAAACATAAAATGCCTGTAAAGTCAAACAAACCTGAGCAAAACTAAAATCACAGCAAGTGAACTGTTTCTGACTTATTCCTAGATGAGCTTTCATTCAGAAGGTGCAGGCAAAGGTATCAATATTTTGCTTCTCTCTTGCCCCAGACTCTAGGCTTGCTCCATCTGTGATGGAGGAATTCCCACAGACCTGCAGGTGTTGCCAGGAAAAAAATTTGTAATTCATTAGGTGGTGCTGAAAGTCTTTGCTGGAAGTGCCATCATGTTGACCGTGTCAGCATTTTCTAGAGCTGGTCTACCTGAGGCCTTATGAGGGGAGATGCTATTGAAAAAGCTGTTTGGAGTTAGTTTGGCACCATCTCTGGCACCCTAGCCAGATTCAAGACCTTCTGGTATTCACTGAATATACAAATCAGTGCATGTAACCCCTCTTTCTGCACTCCAACATAGTCATAGACCCATTTCATTTTTGACACTTTATTTAGTATTGGAAACATTCAAGGAACGTAACAAATGGAAATTTAAGGTTTAGCCAGATTGTATCAACTGTTGGTATTGGAACATCAGTGAAGCTCAAACAAGTTTCACTTGGCAGGACAATTGCACAAAAGCATTTGATGTTGAATCACAAGCTATTTTCAAGGTTCTTACACACAAAAGGGTTCAAATACAAGCAAATTAAAGCCCCGGTATTAATGAAAAATGTTCTCCTTTCCTTTCCACTTGCCAACTATTTAACCTGGTCAGGAGACAAATTCACGTGGGATTAATTCTATGGAGCCAACCTCAGATTCCTCCTGGGTTTCCTTGAAATGAGGTATCCTTTGCTTCCTATCCTGCACAGTTTGGTAATGCAGCTGCACATTGTTGAAAAATTGCCACAATTCATGGCGGGATGGCTGCGCTTCAGCAATGAGAGAAGTTATTTGGAATACATATGTCTATGTTTGCATGCTTGTGAGGCTGACATGTCTGGCTTGTTAAGCTCCAGGAAGCTCCCTGATGGACAACATCATGATATGCAAAGGATGGCAATTAAGCCATGAACCCGAGTAAAAAGAGGCTGATCCTCAGCACTGTGAACTCCAAAGGAACTTTAGGATACTTTTGTAGTTCAAAAGGCTAAAATCTCCCGTAGAGTGGAAAACCATGTAGAAGATGAAGCAGAAGAGGTGGAAAACCCTCTTCACAGCCAGTGACCCCTTGTGTGCTGTGTGGTGTGGGGATCAAGCCTTAGAGCCTGGTGGCCTCGGGGTGGTCCTGTCTTTGCACAGAGCACCAGCAAGAGATGTGACCACGAGGAGCTGGATGGAGGCAGCTCCTGCCACCACTCTTGCTCCGTGCCTCTGGCTGTGCCCAGGCGAGGCTGGGCATTCGTGGGCACAGGAGGCAGCATGCCCAACTGGTGTTACAGGCATTCTTCCAAGGTTTTAGACCCACTTGCCTCCTCCTTTCTCCTGCCATGTGATAGAGAGGGAGTGTTTGGCCTGGCAGTATAAACACCTTCTGTTTTGGAGTAAGATTAGAAAAGGGTGGGAAAAACAGAGATTTTGGCTGTAATCTCAGTGCTCCAGTCCTTCTTGGGAATGAAGGCACATCCCTGCACAGGTACAACATGGGAAAGCAGAGGGCTTAACAGGGCCTGAATGGCACTGCTGTACATAAAGATGTCATGACTGGGGCAGGGAAGAGCTGGGGCTCATTCAGATCCACAGTGGATTAACTAAACCTCTGCAAACCAAACTCACAACCTACAGCCCAGGAACATGAGCAGCAGATTTGCTCAGCAGCCGTCTAATTGCGAACTGAAAAAAATCTCTCCTTACAATGTGTAGTGGCTGGCACTGGCACAGAAAGTGCTCGTCTGTGCTCGTTTAGTTTGGCCCTGAAAGAAATGTGTCTCTGCCTCCCAGGTGCACCCATTCTGTGAGCACTCTTGGTGCCCTTATGCCTACACAGGCCATGAGAATATCATGCAGCAGAAGCCTGCTCTTTTTCCATCTTTTTATTTAAACACAAAGGATGTGTCCAGGAGCATTTTTAAACTGACACGATGAAGGCCTGCTGCAAGAGGCCAGATGAAGGTGGGCACAAAAGGTCTGACAATGCTCCTGACCACAAATCCTCGCCGTGATGCTGGTTTTGTCCCCAGTGCAGCAGAGGGACCGCGTAGCACCACTAGCCATCGGCACGGAAGCTGGGAATGGAAAACAATTTTGACATTGGCAGCCTGGAGTCCTGCCCTTCTCAAACACATTTGATGTTCATACATGGTCTTTTGGCTGCTGCTGCTGGGGACCATCTGTTGGGATGGCTTCGTGCCTGATCAAATGGTGGTATGCCAGTTTCACTGGGACACGAAATAGATGCCAAACAAAACGCGTCTGGTTTTACTTCTATTACTCTGAATTCAAAGCACATGCTAATACTAATCCCCATTTTAACACCATTGTGGTGCCAGTTAAACCTTCATTTTTTTCCCAGTGTCTGCCAGGTTTCTACCATGTACTTAGGAACTTAACAAAATCTGGCAGAAATTGTTGCTGCTGATTTCACACGAACAAGGGCACTGTTTGCAGGAGTTTGGTGAGAGGTGTTAACACTAACAGCAGAGGTAAATGCATGAGTTTCCTATACATGTAGTATAGGATTCTTTAAGGAGTTGAACTAGGACATTTCTTTGAAAATTGCCTCTGAAACCCCATCCAAATATAATAAATATTTCTGCACAATGGAAATGGGACTTAACATTTTAAAAGTGTTACAGCAAACAAAGTGTAGTTTAAAAAAAATAGCCTCTGACAACTGTGTGGAGGCTTTGAGCAGTATGTGAGTACTATCTTGAGATGCTCTAAGGACATTTTCTTTTCAATGTGCTATGAGTTCACCATAGCTCCAACCCTGATACACAGTAAAATCTTCCGTGCTGCAGCTGGCTTTGCTGTCTGGGTTTATATGACTAACTCCCTGTGAATGTTCCGCATTCAGAGAAGTGTGTTCCTGACCTCAGCCAAGATGAATATTATTGTCAAAACTGCCATCATTGCAGCTACTGTGGGTTTTCAGATTCTTCTGGTGTTTGTGGGGAAAATCCATCTGCTACAGATGTTCCCTTGAATGATGGATTTTCTCCTCTAGTCCCATAATAGGTCAGGAAAACCTAAGGGAACATCCCCTGATGGGATTCCCTTTGCTCCTCATCCTCCTTCTGCAGTGCAATGCTAAGAGGCTGGAGATCTTGGACACATTCTTCCCCATCCTCTTCCTCCCTCTGCCTCTACAGGGGAAGATGATAAAGAATCAGTGCTGGCCCCCTCAGACCAGATCCCACTCTATGCAGGATTCAGATGTGCCAATTGAGGTTCCCCATTTTAGGAAGTGCTGGGACTTGGTCAAGGGTTTATTTCTTCCATTCCTGGATTCATTATGATTTAAAGCACTTAATCTTGTTAATAAAGCAACAAATTTCTGAGTTATTATAATTTAATAACCTTAATTAACTTCTTAACCACCTTCCTTACATTGTCTTCTTGTGTATTCCTGAAATAAAAATT
>QWTY01047403.1:0-13188 GCA_008033365.1 Pseudorectes ferrugineus | reverse complement strand
AAAAGTATTCTTTGAAACTCTCAAGTAATATGGCAGGGCCAGGAGCATAGGCCAACGAGTGGCATGTGAACCGGCCATAAAATTAAAAATAAACTTAAGAGTAAATGTGCAGCTAAATGCAGACTGTGAGGATAGGATGTGAACTTCAGCTATTTCCTGGAGCTAGTGTGGTTCCAAAGTTTAACAGCTTTAGCCTTTGGAGACCTGGAGGCGTGCATACTTGTGTTCAGTTTCTCCTCCTTTCATCTCCCCCCACTCAGAGCCCTACCACCTCCCAGCTGCCCCGCTCGCTCCATCTCTCCCTGCAGAAGGACACTCCTCTTGTCCTCTAACGCACATCCCACACGGCTCTTGCACTGAGCATCCCTGCGCAGCAGCAGGGCCTCCCCTTCCATCCTCGTGTCCTCTGCCACGGCCCAGATTCCCATTTGCCCTCAAGCCCTACTGGATTGCAAAGGATTGACTGCTACCTGTGAGGACAATCCACGGATGGCCCAGCTTCTCTCAGGCCATGCTGGCTAATGCCTGAGAATCAATCTTTTTATTATGAGAGAGGGTACATATGTGCATACTGTGATGTTTGAGCGCCCTTCTTTCACACAGAAATGATTATCAAAGTGCTGTTTTACCTAAAAAAATGTTTCTGTGTCAAAACTTTGGCGCTATATAATTGTAATTTATTTAAAATATATCGGCAATTGCAAAATGCTCAATTCTGGGTAGCAACAAGATCCCAGGGCTGAGACCTCAGTGGACATATTTCTTTTTTTTCCCACCAAAAAAACAGGCAGAAGAAGTCTTAATATGCTCTTGGGTCACTATTTTCCTTGACCATAGAGCCTTAAGGTCCTGCTAAGAATTCGGATGATATAGGAAAAAAAATTGTGTCTGCTTTATGTGCTACGCAGTCTACCTTTACACTAATTTTCTAAACACACTAACCTCCAATATTATTTTAGTACAAATATGGTGGATAACATAGTGTTGCATATCAAAAAACCATCAAGATGAATAGACATATGTAGTATTTGTAAATGTTTCTAAGAATTTTACTTGTATGAAGGATTTTCAAGTTCCCCAAAAATAATTTCCTCTTCGTGCTGCAAGTCAGAGAAGACAGAAATCAGAGGCTCACACAAGGAACTTGTAAGAGGGAAACACCAGAATTTGGTTTCTTCTTTCCTTTTTATCTGGCAATGAAGACTTAATTACAGACTGGTTTTTCTGTGTAATGCCTTTATGTTTGTGGACCTTTATCATGCAGCTACGCCACCACTGACACCTTCAGGCTTCACCACTGCTTACAAAACTATCAATCCTGCAAATGATCTACCAAACTGATGCCCCTGAGGGGAAAATCCCACTAGTGCTTAAGGCCATGTGGTAATAAGTGAAACAGTTCTCAAAACAGAGGGGCGAGAAGTAATCCTGTATTTCGACTACTGATCGGAGTTTCACCACGTGAAGTAACTCTTCATCTGTACATTCAATCCTGACAATGTTTCAACAGCTAGGGCTACTTGTCACTTCCAGAAGAATATTATCACCTGTGAAGAAAATGGGACATCTGGGGACAACTTCACCAGCAATTTAGGGAGAGCTTTCTACCTGGAACTGAAGGGTGGGAAGAGGGAAACCAGAGACAGTTTTTTTGAATTATATGATTCAGTGTGCAAAATCTTGAGAAAAGAAAAAAGTATTTTGTAGATTAATTGTCTGAGGAAGTGTTTTGTAAGTGAATTGTTCCTCTGAGGTGACCTTTTCTTTTACAGTGCTTTCATGAAAAGTTGGTGAAAATAGCGGCTTTTCTGAGCATGTTAGTAACACCCTGCAAACCATTTAATGGGTCACCAGCTACGATGGAGTTCATTAAAAGATAATTTAAGTTCTTCTACAGTCTGAGCCATACTGGGGGAAATCCAAGGTAAGGCAATGACTTCATGTTATCAATTAAAACATAAAATTGCGTGAACAATCTTAACTCTGCTTTATTGTGCATACACAATATGGCATAACCTTGAAGTACATCCCCACGTGCTGCTTCAACCCCACCCCAGCAGGGTTTTCAGTGGATTCTGATAGGATGATGACGGGGCATTTGAAATACTCAGCTTTGTACATAGCTTTCAGTGCATGGCCTTTTACATAGTATACTGCAAACTACAGTTCTCCAGCACAGGATTCATCTCATTAACTTTAAAAGTCATAAGCCCTAATTATTTAGCCTCTGTAGGCATTCTGTACTCCTTTCTCCAGAGGGTGATTCATCTGACCTATTTTAGACAACCACTCAGGGTGAGATGGGTCTCTTGATTTAGACAGTTGTGTTTCACGTGAGATGGTTGAACCCTCAGCTTCAGATCAAACACTAACATGATCTAGGATGATCAATTTTTTTTTTCAAAATTTTCCAAATTCCTTGTCTAAAGAAACAAAGCCTCCTGAAAATTAGTAAGAGTTTAGGGCAACCTATAAAGTCATTAGTTTCAGTGAAAAAGGTAGGTGGGTGTAAAGAAGATATCAGGCTTTAACAAGAGAGCTGATGAAATGATGCAGTGAGGTCTTCTGAACACTAGTTCTTGCTGTCATTTTTCAAACTTGGATCACTTGCCATAGCTTTCTTCTTCAGTAAAAACTGCTCAGTTCATTCAGACAACAGACTTGTTCCCAAGGTTTAGCTCAGCCTGCGGCAGACTGACTGCCCTTTTTAGGATACCCCTCTCAAACTGTGCATGACTCAGCTGCCCACGTGTCAGTATGAGTATGGATCCTACCCTTCCAGTTAGCCTGGAAGTTCACAGTAGCAAAGACTTTCTCTTACTGTCAGTTTTATTCTTTGCATGTATAACAGGTCTGTTCTTCATACATCTGTTATAGTTCGCGTTGGTTTTCCATTATACAGAGTCATCAACATTGTCTGTTAGCACTGGCATTAAAATGTTTGTGCAATGTTTTGCCATTTCACTCATTTATCTTTTACACACAGAAGTAAATAGCATCACTTTATTTCACATATTAATCCTTCACCTATCTATTCATCAACCAATACGAGCTAAAAACTGTGCAGAAGTACCAGGTGATTCAGCAGTGAAAGTGTATTCTGATCTACATGTTGGCTGGTGTATCACAAACCCTTGTCTCTAGCACATGCCTCCCAACCTGAGCAGGGCTGCGGGTGCTGGAGGGGTGTAAGCCAACTCCACCATCAGACATTACAGGCATTTCTCTCATTGGTGGGAAATATCTGGAAAATGTCTCTGCATTTTTGGCACTGTAAATCTTATGCTTAGCCACAATTTAGAGATAAATTATGGTACATTCAGCTGCCATTAATTTTGAATTAGCAGTGTCCTTTATATTTCTTTTTTTTCTTTTTTTTCTTTGGTATAAATATCATTAAAGCTACAGATTCCAAAAGTTAGGATATATATTAACAGAGTGTGCTCACTAATCCCAGGAAGATCATGCCTCCTGTTCCATGGGATTTAGGCTTGTATCCGATTCAAACAGATTTGTGGTGTGAAATGCTAAACAGTGCTGCTGGTGACTACTCTTTCACAAAGGCCAATGCTGGTACCTCATTTTTCTTGCCCTCACACACTCTCCATTGCACTGGAAACTGCAAAAAAATTGCACTGGAAACAAAACAAGTGAAAAAAGCCACGGTGTTTTCTTCCATGGTTAGATGCCAGTAGCTGGCAAAATAAAAGCCTGGACTGAGAACTGAAGGCTTTTTCCATTCTTATTCCTTGCCATACCAAAGGAGACTCATGACCTGCAGCATGCACGGGTGGATCCAGGCGTAATCCGGCTCTCTGTGCCCTTGACCCTGAGCTGCTCGCTGCAGCCTGTGAGACAGGGCTAGAGCAGAGCCAAGTGACAGGATGCTGACACTGCTTTCTGGTGGCCACTGTCAAAAAACATTTAATTTATATGCTTTGCCATATGTGTGCAGCAAGTTCCCTTGGCCCTGTGAAGACTCTGGCAGGGAGAGCCAAGTCATGTCCCTTGGCTTGGCTCATCTTTGGCAATTGTTCAAGCTTTCAGCTTGCCTTGGAGTAGATGACATTCACTTATAGCAATCCTTCGTAAATGTTCACCCTTCAGAAGACGGTGAGTGGTCTCTGCTAATTTATATTGATCCTGTTTGAAGCTGCTAGGTTTGAGGCCTGAGCACTTTCCATCTTTACAGAGACTATCATGGGATAAACGGGGATGTCTACAGGTTCTGCAGAGCATTGGATTGAATGGAAAGATTTTTCCCATTATAAGAGTTTCCTAAATTATTTCTTTATTTTCCTAAAAATGAGAGAGACAACCTTATATCTTAGAAAAGAATTAATAGTGTTGGTTTGTACTGGAAAAAATCCTCCTTCAAGGTGTAAACAATCAGATGTTGAGAATAATTCATCTCAGAGACGAAGCCAGCCAGATAAAAGTCAGCAGATATATCCCTGTTAGTGCTAAGCTGAGACTGAGGCAACAGATGCTACCTCTCAACAGAGCTTATTAGACCATGCTCAACAGCCTGTTGACATAGTTAGATGGTATCCCAACTTCTTCTCGCCTGCGACAGCTTAGCTCGCTGCAAAGGCAAAGGAGCAGGCAATCACACAAGACCTGGCAGACACACCTGCACTCCAGGACTCTGGGCTTGTGGAAGGCTTTTAAAAGCATCAGGGTGAGCTGAAAGCTCTGCTGCCCTTTGCACTTTGGAACAGTCTCCCCCGTGACTAGCACACCCTCCGCTGTGGCTCTCTGCATAGCAGACCATTTATTTGTACTGCGATGGGCTGTTGCTGTTGCACACGTGCACTGACCCTGGACTGAGCGTGTGCACTGGACATCAGGAGACCTCTCAGACAGAGGAGCAGCCATACCATTCAGCTACCAGAAGTCAACTGAATGAAACCTCATTTTAACCACTTTCTCCCTTCCTGCTCCCCGATCTGTGTCCCACTTTATGTTGGTGCCACTTTATGTTCATGCTTACACTGATAGTGCTTTTCATATGAGACAGCCTATAGGGCCTTGTGGGTACCTGCTGTGACTTCCAATGTACTAATGACAAATCATTGTTTAACTTTTTAATCCAAAATATTTTTTAACATTTATTATTGTAGCCGGGTCTCATCTTGAAGCAGTCACTACCCAAAGAGCTGTCATGCATCAAACTGTTCAAAGATATTATGACACACAAAATCTAAAACTAAAATAAGGATGTTATATATGTTTTAACTGGTAATGATTGATAATTTAAACTAATGTCTTCAGCATTTTATGGAAGGGCATTTAAATAGTACAGGGAAGATAATCCCAGTACTCTTTTGGAGATTTGATCATATTGAACAATTTATACATAAGAATTCTAGGTTTTATGGGTTCAGAATAAATTTTCTAGGCACATATCACTGTTGCTTTGTTTAAAATGACAGCCAGCAAGCCAACAATCCAAGTTCCAAGTGACTAGTCTTATGGGAAACTAACTCTGAGATCCAAGTGGTAGCAGTGCAATGGTGACTGCCATTGCCACTGCCTCAGGTGGCACAGCCTACAAGCAGGGCTAGACAAGATGAAAACAAAATATCTTAAAATGATCTCTCTTCTTCCAGCCATTTTTGTTCTTGACCAGTGACTGGTTCTGTTTGAAATACACCAGCTGCAGGGTCTGCCTGTGAAGACTGTTCCGGAGACTAACAGATGCACTTTTCCATACAGTTTATTTTTTCCGTTCTAGTCTTTCCCCTGTATTAATTTTTTTGGTTACTTCAAGGTTCTAGTAAGCTGCCAGAGAAAATAACAGCAGAAGTTCTGCAAGGTGGAGAATGGAGAACTAGAGAAAAAGACACAGGAAGAGCTACTGCTTGTAGCAGAACTAAGTAAAGGAAAGATTTTTTTTGTGAAAGCAGCAGTCAAGTGTGCCCTACTTATCATCCTGTCACCTTTTCTCTGTGAGTCACAAGTTGTTTTCTTTCTAGAGCTTCACTTCATTTACTTCAGCAGTGAGAACAAGCAGAAGGCCTAGGATAGTTTGACTCACAGAGCAATGAGATAGTTTCATACAAGGGTTTCCCTGTGTCAGTGGGCATCAAGGAGACCAACGCCCAGCTGCAGTTAGCTACCAAGTCAAGTTTTTGGACAGAAATCACCACTCTGCCCTACCAGTGGTTGTCTTACAGGGACAAGTAGCCAAGAACTGGGCCTCATTGCAACTTCTTTGTCTGAACACAAGTCCCAGAAACCAGTTTATTATTATCTCCAACTCATTCTTTCAAGGTTTATATCTTCCCTGGGTGCACGTAATTTCAAAATACTTTGCTCATTTTTGAGTCATTGAACTTTTACAAGACTAACACAATAGTACGAGGAAAGCCACAAAAAGGGTTGGTTTTTATACCACAATATCAGAAACCACATGGATGAACTTGATGCAGAACAAGATGTTCTTACTCCTACAGGTCATTTAAAGGCACATCTTTACAGGCCCAGTCTTTGGTTTTAGCCCATGCACCAAACCCCATCTGTTTGATACACTTTTATGACACATAAAATGGCTTCCGAAATGAGCAGTCAGGGTGAGAACCTAGCTGTTGAGATAGTGAATGTAGCATTCATTCCTCAAAGTTATGAAAACATAGTGTCTAAAGGCAGATGAAATGACACTGACCTGAAATAACAGGAAGCTGGCCTCGGCTGTAAATCTGGCAGGGGCTGAGGGTGATGGTGATGGAAGCTTGTGAAGCTGTATCCAAAGCCATGAAATATAGCCCTGCCCCTGAATGAACTGGAAGACATATTTCAGTTTACAGCAAGTCAGAGTTCAAGCATCAATGGCCTTCGGAACCTCTGTTCAGACCTTGCTCAGATCCAAATGCAGAAGCTTTGGAGTGATCTTTTTACTCTACTGTTAAATTTCACTGGCACTTATGTCTTCCCATCTGTTCAGCTGTGGGCTTTCCCCAACACAGTCACTAGCGTTCATATTTCCCTTGTGGAAAATGGAAATGAGAGAGTAAACACTTGCATTAACTTTAGCCCTCCCCCGGTAGTCTGGAAGAAAGTGCTCAAGAATCCAAACTTTGGCAATTCTTTTATCTTTGCCTTAAAATGTGCAAGGTTTTGTGAAATCTGTTCTGCAAAATGGCTAGCAAAAGGTGAAAGACAATCACAAGGAAAAACAAAAAAAGAAAGGTGTGAAGTAAAAGCAGAGCCATATAAGAAAAAATTTACTTGAACCTGGGAATCTGATTTATTCCATCAGAGAAGGAAAAAGAAAATGAGTGCTTTGTATGGAAAAATTGTATGCCCTGATAGTTTATGGGGCATGAGCATTTCAGAGATTCACAGGACATACCTGCAGATCTCTGCATCCAGCTCAGACCCAATGGCAGCAGTAATGGGGATTAGCCTCCCTTTGCCTAGCACCTGCTACCGGTTTCCTTAGTGGAGAATGACTTTCTGGAAGGATCACCGAGGGACACAGTATGCAATAGAGGTCTGCTCCTTTTCATAAGCAATATAATTTCCATATTAAAAGCTGTGTCTAAGGAAGCTTGATGGGCAAAGTGCTAAAAGAAAAATATAGTCTGACTGGAGGATTGAGTCAGAAGATCTCGACTAAAATTAACAATTCTTCTAATTGAACCATTATGTGAACTTCTGGCTGCCTTCAAACACATCACGTTCATCACAAACTCATGGATTCATGATGTGCTGAGGCCACTCTAGATGCTGGCTCTCCCCTAGAAGGACACTTCATCCATCCACTGCTTTGCTCTTCTTCACTGCCAGCTTTCAGCCAGCGCTGTCAGCAGAGGTGGCTCAGCCTGGCTATGCAGCAGCTGGGTACCAGGAACCTTGGAGAGGACACATAACCTGGACCAGAGAGGAGAAGAGCTGGACTCTTTCTTTATTAATGGCTCACAGTGTTAGTTGGTAGTGAAATTGCACCCCAGAAACACCTGTTATAAAGTAATATGGTGAGATGATGATGTATTTGGAAATAGAAGACTTAATGGGGCTGAGCTGTTGCACACAGCAGTGGTGTTCATGCCAAGGTCTTCTAAAATTGCAAGTGATCATTGTTTTTGGTCTGAATTAGAGGATTGCTAGTGCTAAGTGTCTTAGCTAAACATATTTTTTGCTTTGGAGGACTTGCCCTGGATCCTCAGTCTTTAGAGGACAGACCATAGTGATTTTAGAGTTCACGCTCAGTTTCATCATGCCCTGATTGTTCACTGTTGAGGGACAGTGGCACTAGGAAATGGAAGAAGTTTCATAGTCCTTCCCACTTCACTGCTTAAGTCTTACAGGGTTTTGTACTGATAGACAACAACTGGGCAGTAAATGGGTTATGAAACACCACAGAACAAAAAAAAGAAAGGACTCTGTCATCCTGCTACGTAAGGAATATTTCTAGTCTTGCCTCTTGCCTCCTATAGCTCTGCCTAGAGGGGAAGGCAGGGATTTTTTCACTGGCACTTACTAAGATTTCTGCCATGGCCATTGGTAGGAAGTCACGCAGCCCTCCAAGATCCTACTGCCAAAACTGAAAAGTTTATTGTCTCCCTCTGTTTATGGGCAGGAGGATAAATTTGGACAGAAGGATAAATTTGCTGTTCCCAGCAAAATTAACACAGGACCACGATAGAAACTGCTTTCCTTCAGCAGCTGTGTGCTTTTGGCTGGTGCCTGCTGGTGGCACAGCTGGAGGTGGGTACTGCGTGCACACCCGAGAGGCCAGGCTGAGACACCGAGTTGACTGACTGAGCCTTCTGGAAAGCATTCTCAACAAGACTGCTGTATTCCCACGTTTGCATTTGAAAGACCTTGTGCACACTCACATTTTAAGCATAGCCACAGTCAGTGCATTAATGTGTGAGAGCTTTACAGATCACACTTGAAATTCTAGGCTGCCCATTTTTTAAAAAACATATACTAAGAAAAAAGTAAAAATTTTTGTGATGTCTGAGCAGATATGGAATTACATGCAATTTCTGTCTGATTGTGTTTTGATATAGAGCCCACAGGCTGAACTTTCAGCCTTCAACTTGCAATCTTTCCTAACAGTCATCTGAAAATTATAAAAGCATTGAACCTGGCCACCTTTGAACCACCAATGCTATTGTGGTAATTCAGCTTTTCCTTTGAAAATGCTGAAAGAAGACCATACTCCAGCAGGAGAAAGATGAGACTCAGTATTTTTCCTGTAGGTCTTCACAGGACTCACATATTTGTTTCTGTATTGGTAGTGATTCATATCACAAATGCCTTTGTCCATTTCTCTCTTTCTGCTACAATAGCTCAAGTAATTAACTAAGTGAAGAGGCTGTCAATTAAACACTGATACTAATCTTGGCATAAAAGCTCCCTTAAGAAACACTGAGTTGGAACATATTTTACAGCGACACCACTGCCTTCATTCAGCTCACTTCTCAGACAATTAAGTGCTCCAAATGTTTGTGTGCCATCCAGGCAACATTAGTAGCAGGAACGACCCCTGCTATAGATACAGTCCTGCAAAGAATGCCTGGAAACACAATGCCTATTGTGACAGCAAGCCTGATTTTATCAACCAAGAGACATTATATAGTTAATTAATGCCAAGATCTTTAATGATAAGATTGTCAAGGACAATTAAGAAGATTATTATAAGTGTCCTTGGTAACAAGAATGCAATACTGATTTTAGCTTACTTTCACTAAGTGTGGCTTAAAGGTCAGTTTCTCTGAAGTGTGAATACTTAAGCATTCTTTGGATAGATGTCATTATACATTAATCTCAGGAGGAAAATACATTTTTCTAATGTAGCTGTGCAGCACATGAAAATTAATATGAAACTCTTGCTAAGAAATAAAGGTAAAATATTTCAACGAGAAAATTCTAGCCAGTGTCACATCCTCAGCAACAGCTCTGGGTGCATATTCTGAGATCGAGTCAATGGAACAACTTCCTCCAACTTCAGCCCATGTGGTTCAGAACCATGACCATGCAGTCAGTAGATGGACAGACCCTCCTCAGTGAGTCCTCTCATGCTCAGTGAGCTTCTCCTGTTCTTCATCCGCCCAATATCCGATCCAGCTTTACTGTGTCTCACTCATGCACCACACCGAAACTTAAAGGGCACTTGACATAAAATCCCTCTGTGAACTGGATAAGCTCACAGAAGAAAAGTAATGGACAGTGGTAGCACAGATTACATCCTGAATGTTGAAATTAAGAGAAAAACTAATTTTGTCTGTTAGAACTGGGGAAGGGTGTACTGCAAGAGGACATTTCAGCCTCTTACAATGACATTGTAAATGCAGGGCACTTTATGGTTTAAGGTTTTAAGTGATTACATGAAAGATGGAAGTGGTTTTCTTACCACACCATCCCTTACATCTTAATTCAGTATTTGGCCTCTGTCTGATGGCCAAAAATCACTGACTCAAAAATTAAGAAAACATATCTGGTACGGTGAGAATATTGTGATCTAATGTTCTATATGGTGGGAACAGACTACAGCAGAGACTGGCACATCTGAAACTTGAATCTTCAAAAAACTTTTAGTGGTTCCTAACAAAAGTCAAAATCAGTTTTAAGTATGAGTTGTTTGAGGAATGGGTGACCAATAGATACAACTCCTCAGATATGAAAGAAATAATTGCTTAGAAAATGTTTTCCTAGTTAAAAATAGATACGAACATGTGATATATATTTTTTTAATTACAGTCATTATAAGGAGGGAAGAAAAGGAAAGCTTTCAGCTACAAAAAGAAATATACAGTTTTCATTCAGAGAAATTAAAGGAATATCTAAAATATCAGTAGCCACTTAATTAAAACTAAATGTAAGGCATTAAAAAAACATATACAATAGATAAATCCATGTCAGGCATCAGGTTAATACACAAACAGATGTTATAATTACAAATGGGATTCAGTAAAAATTAAGAGATTTAGGAGAGGCTGCTGTGCCACCTTTAAAACAGATGGTTTTACAGTAGTTATAAATGGAAGAGAAAGTTAATTCTTTGGGGGGAAAAGAACACTATGAAAACAGTTGTTAAAATTACTTATCTTCAAAACCAACAGGTTCAAACTTGCATCCAAAATCCTGAAGGATATGCTAAGGAGCCCTTCAGATCAGAGTTTGTTTTTAGCCACACAGTAATAAACTAAGAAGATAACAAAAGGTAGAAAACTGACTTTCTGTGTTTTTTAAAAGGAAGGGAAGTGACTAAAGAAGTTTATCAAGGGAAATTTGTGCCAGTTACCTGGTGTCAATCCTGAGCAAAACAATGAAAGTCTACTCAAGACTACCAAGAAGTAATTATGTTCAAGATGACCAAGACTAAGACACTACAAGCTACAAAAATATGGTTAAAGGTAATCAGCATGTTTTCTGGAATGTTGGTCTTCTTAAGCATAAAAAGCACTAACGTTACACTAATTTGGTCAATAAATGCAACTATTTTCTGATAGTATAACTTAGATGTATCCCAAACATCTGATACAGCACCAAATGCCACACAGATTTTAACCCCCCAGTTCACTCAGAACCAGGGACATGTTCTGTTTGCCAGTGCCTGGTTTAATGGGTTGGGAAGCCTGGCCACCACCATGATGTGAAACAGATGCATTATACCTATATATACACATACATAGCATGTGGCCTTGAAAGCTGCTTGCATGCAACCTTGCTTACTCAGCCCTGAGAAGGTACAGTCTTTTTTTAAAAGGATTTTCCAGAAGAATCAAGACCTGGTCCTTCCTTTTAGCACAAAAAGGTATTTCACATAGTGTAGAATACTGCAATTCTGTGACGTCATCAGACCACAGAAAATATGTTTTCATTTATTTCATAACTAATTATCTCTATTTCAGCTGAGACAATTGCTTTCCAGATATGAGTCCTACCAACATAAACACATTTACTGGGCATGCCTCTCAGTCTCTACTGACCAGCTGTGATGCTGTTTCTGCACCTCTTTATTTTGGAGAGGTGAAGCCCAGTCATGCACTCGAGTGTCATGGCAGCTGAGAGCTCGCCTCGTTCCCCCCAGGCATTCACCAAACACGTGGCCACACTCAATGCCACAGCTGTATCCCACTATCAGAAGACTGATGCTTTGCATGAGGATGTGAAAAGCCGGAAACCACCAAAGGGCTCCGTACACAAGCATGCCATATCCCCCATTTGACAGCCTCGTCTTCCCTTTACTTCCTTTCATTCTCTCACACTGCAGATTCACTTCATGTCTCTCTGTCAGGTCCTAAGCTGATATAAAAATATGGTTTAGGTGAACCAAGGGTCCACACCCCTGGGAGAATGAACAGCACTAGGACATGTTGAAAGTCAAAAGTGGGAGCTTGATAAATACCCATAAATATTGATAAATATCCATTGCAGTTGCCTCTGCTTCTCCTTTCCTTCTCTCCCATACCCTACCCAGTCATTATTTCCATTTGCTTCTGATCTTTCCTCAGCTCTTCCCCACACAGAATTCTCTGAAGACTACTTCAGGCTTTCTGTTAAAAAAGTTGATTCATAATCTAATTTTTAAGGGGCCAAATGTTGTTTCACTACATGTACCATCACAACTGTCACTGAGCATCCCTCTTGCATCTGTATCATCACGTGCACCACTGAGAAAAGACTTAAAGAGAGAAAATAAATAATATTGTAGCTCACTGGCCAGTGACAACCACCACCACAGGGATCAGATTCTCTGCTTCCATGCTTGAGGATGTTTCTGAGTAAAGATGGGACTCAGGGAGCAAAAGGCTCAGCCTGGAAGCATAGCCACTAGCTGTCTTCCCACCAGAAGCTGCTGTGTGTACTAGCAATTTCAGAGCCCACCCTTCAACTTACTCCCCACACTTGGAAAACTGAGAGGTTCATTTGCCTGTGAGATGATGCCTTACATTTTAGCTTTTATATTTTTCAAATTCTGTATTCCTAGTGTGTAACTCTGAAGTGTCCTGTAGCCTGTGAGCTGCTGTTCTCTCATGCTAAGACAGACATAACAAAGCCTCTCCAGGCCTGCTCTCCAAGGACACCCAGCCCGTCCTAGGCCCAAAATGTGTAAACCAGCATCTTGAGAAGGGGGGCAAGCTGAGGGGAAATTACATCATTAGCTAAAGTTTAATTGGTGAAATTGGGTTGATATGCAAATGGACCAAACCTATAAAAGTGTGAAGAACT
>QWTY01047399.1:0-13639 GCA_008033365.1 Pseudorectes ferrugineus | reverse complement strand
AGGATGCTGAGATGGAAGCACTGGGAGGCAAGGGCAGCCTGGCTTCCCTGGGCCTGCGTGGGAACGGTTCATGCACAGCAGTCATGACCCTGGCACGGCACCTGAGAATTGAAATATGAGTGATATATTTTATGGTTAGGGGCTGACTTTATGACTTTTTTAACTAGTAAGGGAATTATTTGGAAAATTATTTTTTCAGGGCCTCACTGTGGAGTTTTTCAGTATGATGTATGTAGTTATTTAATGTTTCAGCCTTTCAGTGCCACACAAGAGGTAAGTGGACAGGACATGGAAATTTTCCATAACTGCAGAGCATTGCAGCCCAGCAAATATTTTTTTTTTCAAAGTACATTATTGATAGGATATTTAGCAAATTCTGAATGGCAGATTATTTACTAGTTTGCAAACACCGAATATCTCAAGTATTAAGGTATTGAACTCTTATTGCTCTCAAATAGAAGCTGGTCACATCACACATTTAAAACAAACAAACAAATAAACAAATCCAAAAGCAGAAATAAAAATGTTTACTCTAGTGAAACAAATCTCTTATCTCTGGAAATCTTCCTCTCTCTCTCTCTCTCTCTCTCTCTCCTCCTCCCCCATGTTTTGAAATGGCAGTGGCCCAGCATACAGTAATCCAGTTTGTTCAGTGACCAAACACTCTCACGCCTGGAGGATCAACTCGAGATGCCGCACAGCGAGAATCAATTCGTGAAGCTGACATACGAGCACCCTCTGAAGGCTGCAGTACCTGGGGTGCCTGAAATGCCATTATTCTCCCTGTAAGTGGCGAATCTCAAGAGATGGAATCACTTTTTCCCTGGCCTGTTTTCAATGGCAACATGTCAGGTTTTAATTGCCTAAAAGGGTCTTAAATTTAAAATGCTTTTTCCCAGGTTCTTGGATAATTTAAATCCTTGACTAGTTCATTAAAAGGCCATTTGCGACGAGGCAGGCTGGCGCATCTCTCACTTAGCACGCTCAGCTGAGCTAGGAATAGAAGCAAATAAACAGCAACTGTGCTGCCTGACACTGAGCACGAGTGTTTGAGGTCACCCACAGCAGTGGCAGAGGGGCAGAACTGATATATTGTGGTTAAAAGGCTCCATTCTTCCTTGAACAAATATATAAGGTGAAATCCTGGCTTCAGTGAAATCAGTAGCAAAAGTTCTCAAGATTTCAGTGGGAGCAGGTTTTTCTCTCAATTAGTTTCAGTGTTCCTACAAGGTGTAGCCTTTGAAGGTGCAGTGTGAATAGATAGCTGATCCATCATGGTCCAGAGTTGCTCATTGGAAAACATAAACCAAATTAGAACAACAACATGCAGTAGATGCATGCTTTGGCTTGACACCTTCCTCAGTGTTTTGCACTTTCATTCTATGTTCTGGTAGTGTCTGTGTATTACTTCAAAATGATACAATATTAGATTAGACCCAGTAGTGGAAATATGATTTAAAGGAGCATTCAGGACATCAGTAAAAGTCAGTTTCCTGATGAATGGAAATAGGCCTATAATAAAAATGGAAAAGATTTATTCTTAAGGCATTTGGAGCTGACTTTAGGAGAGAGGTGGGAATAGCCCCTTGTACAGGTTCTGCTTTCTATGCAAAATTAATATAAGAGCCTATTATTCTTAAATTTGGAAAATGTTAATATTTTCTAAAATTTGGGAAAATGTAGTGAGGAATGTATAATTAAAAAATCTCAGATGATGTTTAATGTATGCAGAAGTATAGGTGGTTCTCATAGACACAGCTGTCGCTATTCATACATGCATGAACAACAATAATATATATATATGTACACAGAAATAATGAGACTCATAATGCAGCCACGCATATTGTTCTTACATGAATGCACATGTACTGTGCACGCTCACCTCTAGAATTTTACAGACCCTGACCACAAATATTTCACCGGCCAGGACTGCTTGCAAAATTCCAGTTCTTAATGTCAACCACTTTATTAATAATTTTACTCGGCACTTACATAAACTCCTTAGGGTAAATGATACCTTCTGGATGCTGAGAGATTTTCCCTTACAGAAAAACCATGCGTTTGTGGTATCACAGTTTCTTGCCACAAGCTTGGCACTATACAGAGTTGAAAAGTTTTGCTCAGCAGTGCTGCCTAGTCTGGTGCTATACAAACATTAAATGCTGTTGATACCCCTAATGAATTTTTCAGGTATTTGAATTTTGGCTCTTAGGTAGCTGGAAAATGAAATCTGGGAGCACGTTGCAGCTTACCGAAAGAGTTCAGTGGCGAAGCACACTTGTTCATTTCCAAATGCCTAGGCACTTTTATTTTCCTGATGTAGTTCTTTCCATCACAATTTAAATTAAGCAGCTTGTTTAACTTCTTTTCACACATTTCCCAAGGAGACCGAAGTAGAAAGTATGTCTTTAAATTCTATTATTCTTTTTAAATCTATCTGCTTCCTTCCCTCCCCCTTTGAAAATTTTCTCTTCCTTGGAAAGCATGTTCAACAAAAGTAGTATTTTTCTTTTTTCTTTTTTTTTCTCCTGTGACAGGTTAAATTTTCCCCGTTTTCCTTTCTTGCTTCTCACTGTCACTTTGCTGTACAACAAAACAGTGAGAAAATGATCCATCTCTGTAAAGGTTGCTTGCTATTAAACTTAATACCTCTTTGAACTGCTGCTTCTTTTTCTTGAAGGCCTATATTTGTCTTTAATTAACAAGAAAGGATGTGGATGATACATAGCTAGCTCCCTCTGATCTTTACTATTTGATCCCATCCACTCAAATATAAATGTTCTTTCTTGTTCATTCAGACACTAAATCAATGCAACAAATCCAAAGGTCTACTGCAGCATTCGTTTGTTTGTGGGATTCTTGTTTTCTTTTCTTTAATGAATGTGTTGAAAGAGAGATATTACAATAGTTGGACCCCAAGAATTCAATATTTAAAACACAGAGCATAGCAAGGTGTTAGGCAATTCAGCATATTTTGCAACATAATGCAAACATCTACATTAGGAAAGCATCAAACTCGAAGAGTTAAATACCAAGAGTGGGATTACTTGAAGCTGACCCTACCTTCCCCCCAGGGAAGGCAATGCTAATGCACCCAGAGGATTAGCAGCCTTAATACAGGCTAAGTGTATCTGTGTCTGACTAGTCCTCTTTCACGCTATGGTTCAGTCCATACTCCCAATCAGTTCAATTTACTGTTGCATTCTTTTTAAAGACGTGAGCTGCACCACCACTTACCGCCTCCTTTCTCCCCCAGATAATTATAATCCTCCCGGAGACAATGCCTTCTCTGCTTTGGTTTGAAAATTTTACAGTTAGATTTGTAATACAAGATGAAATTACATTTCCATATCTCCTTCTGCTAGCTCTCCCAGCTTTCCTGCTCTGCAGCTTTACATGCTCAAGTCACAGCATTTCTTTTTAAGCTGGGTTTTGCTAATCTCGTCCATTCAGCCCTGTCATGTTCGGCACCTCAGGGTAGATCACATTGGAACAGGGAAGACGAGGGATCTGGTATGTCATGGACAGAAGATATTTTGCTTGTTTATCCACTTTCTCTTTTGAAAAATATTTTCTTCAGATAGCTTAATGTCTTCTTCATATTGCAAGTGTCTTTCATGTCAGAGCCATTTATGAAATCCCTGCTGGAGAATTCTATCTTAAAAATTAGGCAGCTGGGGACTGGAATAGTTAGAAAATAATATCATTACAATGCAATAATGTGTTAATAGTGCTGTTATAGCTTTGTAATTCCTACTGTTCTCATATCCCTGGCCTGCTATATGCTGATTTTTTCTTGCACTAGAGGAATTGCTATAGCAACATACCTTCAAACACGTATGATTAATACTTTATATGCCCATGACTGACTAGATATTTGTTCTAGACATAGCATAGTGAAAAACAAGATGGAATACCTGCCACGAATCCACAGAGCAGAAACTGATTTATACCAGGAGAAAAATAAATCATAAATTGAATAAGAACAAGAGAAAATACAATTTCATAGATTCAGAATACAGGCAAGTTGATAAAATATACTGCAATGCTTTGATCTCTCTGGTATATCTAAATAACACAGAATATCACAAGCTATTGTAGTGTTATATAAAAAAAATGTTATTTTTTCCACATAGGAAAACAACTTCATCACTTTTCTTCACCTGCAGACAGATTTCTCAAGTCAGCAGCCAGATTCTTCCTTAGACCCCAGGGAAAATAAAGCTGTTTCAGTCTGGGGAACTAAGAACTGGTCACATTTTGCAAACCCAGCCCACATGCACCTACAATGGCCTATATTGAACACAACGTAAATATTCGTGCTTCCTCTTAACTACAGCTTCACCTGGCATTGTTCAGGATCTCACATACCTGACTAAATCTGTCATTCCTGGTCAGAGCAAGCAATTAGCAACATATGCTTTCTTAAAATCTAATTATACAAAATTTGCCATTAACCACAAGGGATGATAGTTACTAAGAAGCTGATTAAACTAATTTTCAGAAGTCACCCAGTTTGCACGATGCATTTAATGGCAGAATTTCCTCCTGTTCTAAAGCAAAGAGCACTGGGGTGTCTCCAGTGTAGTTACAAATTTCATCTTTTAGAATACTGAATAAAGAGTAAAGCTGAGTCATTAAGTGAATGGGGAAATTGTCAAGTGTAAAACTGCCTTGCTATGAACTAAAGTAGGAATGCCTGGCAGATTCAAGAGGAGGCCCACACTACTAACACTGACTTTAAGACTTTAAAGCAAGGCTTTGTGTGTGAGAGAGCTTTTACATTGCCACAGATAAGTTCCACAGTATGGATGGACAGTGTAGGTCATGGTGAAAAGCGAGGCTGGGCACCACTCAGGCCTGTGGACCTCTTGCATCCATTTACCAGCCCAGGTCCTCCAGTCCATTTCTGTCAAACTCCTTCAAAATGAGCTTTTTTCATGTGCAGAATGTGGTTTGCACAATGCAGGAGTCAGAGAGTTTGTCATGCAAAATGTGGGAGGTAAATAAGGGGGACAAAGTGTGATCAAGTTCCAAAGGGCAATGCCCAGGACAGAACGTGGAAAATGCCAAATGTCTCAGGAAAAATGGTGAAATCTGATACTATGAATAATAGGTTACAGGGAACATCACCGGTATTGGAGAGGCTCTTTAACATTTCCAGAGCTGGGATTAAATTTCTGGTTCCAATTTCTTGATGTTGTATGTGGTGCTCACATACTCTATTGACCTGACAGGGGTGTGTGCACAGCTCTTCTCAGTCTGTGATAAATACACCTTCAAGCCACTGGCAAAGAAAAACATCTCAGACAATCTGTCTTAAATGACACTAACAGAGTCACTGGTGTTGGCTACTTTCCTAAAAGACCAGGATTTTTTAAAGTGTTGTCTTCCCACTGGCAATCTCAGGGCCTGAGAGTCAAGGTAAGTTTGCCTGCCAGACACACATGTCTTCCCAGTTAATAGGGATATGAATCCCAGACATCTCTAGGTATCTCTGACCAATTAAATAGGTAGGTAGCTGCATGGGTGAGTTTGATTTCTGACTGCTTATAAACAGCTGCTTGTCCTTTCATCTGAACGTCCACTTCTTATGCCCAAGTTCTCAGATCATTCGACAAAATCTCAGTTTGCTCCGTTCTAGAATTTTTCGGGCTCACAGCCTTTTGTAGGCTTCCAGTTTTGACACATCATTAGGCAAGGGGAAAAAAATGTCCCTAGCCTCTCTTTTTAAGTCAAAATTTTTAAACTCTGATTGTGACAAGATTCAAGGTTCAGACAGCCTTTTGGTATCATATTGCCACATAATTTGAGCCTTGGTTTCTTTCCTGGCATTTCTGACCCACATTTTCCAAATACCTGCCTACGGTCCTGCACAACCTCTATCTTTCAATGCTTCATCCTGAGCATTTCCTCAAGCAACTCTTCTCCAGTCATTTTTCCAAGACCTATAAATCCTGCAGCTCACTCCAGCTCACACAAATTCTTTTGAGAAGGGAGTGAAAAAAAAAAAAAAAGGGTGTGAAATCCCCCCCCTCTACTCTCTTAAATAAGCAAAATTAGGTTATCTGACAACTGTCACTGTAAGTGAATGAAGTACAAGCCTTTGTCAGAAAGGATGGAAGCCCAGGCCTAAAGGAATGATAAGCAGCAGTCATCAATGATGGGAGGCAAAGAAATGACCTAAATTGTTGGGTAAGCTTTCATAGAAAGGTCAAAGTCTTCCTTAGCCATCACAGCTAGCTGCATCCTAACTTGGGGGAGCAAAGGAAAGAATGAAATAATACAGGCAGGTGGGAAGCAGAGAAAATGTCACTGTCCCCTCTACAATCCATGCCCTCTTCCAATCACACATCTTGCACCATGCATCCTTGCTGCAGAATCCCAGAGGCAGAAGAAATGACAGCTTTATCCTGTCATTTCAAGGTTTCAAGTCTTAAAAACCATGCTGATGAGGGGTCCCGTTTTCTTTGACCCGAAAAATGAGAAGGGCTGAGGCAGGCAGAACTACAGTAAATTGCTAATCAGAGATACCATTCCTGAAGAATACCAGCTCCTTTCTTTGGTTATAGTTTATCGTTATGTTATTTTAAAATATTCTAAGCCAAGTACTGATTCTACCCCCATTGGTCTGACTGCTCTGTACATGCTGTCTACACAAAATTATCAAAGTGATTACAATAGTGGTCTATCATAGTTCCCCATGAAGGAGCTGTATTTTCAAATATATGCCTTTCCCAGTATCCTTGCACCTGTAGGAAAGACTAAGACAGTCTGTATTGGTACAATGGTTTGAGTGAGTTTAGATGTGTTCTTCTAGACCGTTTATAGGTGGACAACCCCCTTAATCTTAATTCTGACTTTTTTAAAATTTTAATAAGCAAATTCAAAACCAAGAGATCATGGACATAATGCAACTTTTCAATTTTTCCACACACTGAGGTAGGCCAAGTTTCACTTTCCTAGGTCAAGAGACAAAAAGCTCTGCAGAAAATGAAGATACACTTTATTTCTCACTCAAGGGTGAATATATTCCACTGTGAATGCAAAGGGAAATCATCCTTTCTCCACTGAAATGAGCCTTCAGATCTATGAACACTCATATGATGGTGGAAGATCCGTGGGCCTGCATCTGTTAGAGAGTAGGGCAAATATGAACATGCCAAATTTTGAAAAACTGGAGGAAAAGTCACATATCCTGCATCATGGCATTTGTTCTTTCTGTCTCAAGAAAATGGAAACAAGCCAGTGAACAGTATATGGAATCAAATTTGATCTCCAAATATTTGAAAACTGTGGGATAGAGCAACTTGGGTAGATTACACAGAAATGTGTAGACATAGAATATGGCACTTACTAAATATACTCAGATGTTTGGTAACTGTCCCTGAAGCTTTAAAGAACTTTCCATTGTGGGAAAGCCATCTGGCGGGTCATCCACAGTTGCTCAATGAGAAATTCTCTGTAAAAGTGAAAGTTAAGGGCTGCCCTGAGCCTGACTGATTAAGAACCAAGAGATATATCTCCTGGCAGGGCCAAGTCCCAGAACTTTATCAGTTTCAGTTCAGACAAGAACTGCTGGGAGAACAGTCAGACACCCCAGAAAGTTCCTGACAGACTTCAGAAAGCCAGTGAGCAGTGAGGAAATGCTGTGTCAGGGACAGTCTTCTCAGACTCTGAGCATGGATGATATTTCCACACACATACTGTGGTTATGCTATAAATTTCAAGAACTGCCTTGGGAACAAGATGAGAAGATGCCTTTTTATGCAATAAAAAGTGCTCAAAACCTTATGTTTGGGTATAAAACAGCAACAGAGAGGGGTGGACTGCATAAGGAATACAAACAGAAATGCTCTAGTAAATTTTGTTTAAAATTTCTTGAGGGTATTCAAAATACAATTTAATGTTACAGTTTACAATATTTTCTGTGTACATTAAACATTTGCTTCATTAAGGAACTGCATGGTATTTTAAAAATTGTCTGCAAACTATTAACACCTGTGTTCCTGAGCTGCATGTCCAACACCTTGAGGTGTGAAGCTTTGAGAACATCCTGAAGAGTCAGGGCTGTAAACAGTACCTCAGCTAAGAGGTAAAAGTGAGCGATAGGAAGGTGGGAGTTTAAGGACTTGTGCAAAACATTGCCTATATCATTATATTAACATAGCTTAGTTTGCCACAAGCAAACATATTTAAACAGAAAATACCTCAAATATGCTAGCCTACATCTCAGTTTGTGTTCTTTATTCTTCTTTGGGGATGTGCTGCATCAGCCCAAGTTCAGCATTACTGCAAAAATCTCTTGATTTCTCCTTCCAGCCCTCCTCAGATCACCTTCCTTCATCACTAAAGAAACCATCATTACCATTGGCCTGTTGTTGCTTCCTCTGTCTGCAGGACATCTTCAATTCAAGTTTCCTGCTGAAGAAGCTCTAGGCTCTGCCTTGATAAAAGTTGTTTGTATTTTCTGCTCAAAAGCCCTTAAAGCCATTCCTTCAGAGCAGAAATTCTCATTCCCCATCTTGAATATTGCAGTGTTCCTTCCCTTTCCCTTAACAAAGCAGTCTCACCTCCCTAGAAAGTGGCTGTCCCTTCTCGTAGCTTGTGGGGTTGACTGCATCAAACCTCTCTTCACATTTTTCCAGTGACTTCCTTCTCTCTATGATACCCTTGGTTAAACTTCCAAGGTGCCCCACAATTCATTCCCTCCTTGAAATCATCTTTTCTGATACAGTTAATCCCTGATGCCAGTTTTTCTATGCTGATTTTGTATTTGAGTTTTCTCCATGAGCTGCTGAATAAATGTTCTCAGACACCTTGGTGTCTTCCTTCACATCTGTTTTCCCATTGTCTCAACTTTACTAGCAACTCAAGACCTTGTTCTGTACTTGTGGATGCTTTTGGGAGTTTTGCTGCAAGCTTGAACAGGAGTAAGAGAAAACCTCTGTTATGAAATGCTGGGATAGTGTTATAAACCTTAGCTGATGTTGTGGTTGCCATGTCATCAGTGCCTTTGGTTGCATAGTGTTTCTCTTCTTCTAACTGAAAAAATAAATGAGTAAAAGCTGTTTTGAATTGAGGGTGGATTTTGTGTTAAAATATGTGTGATTCACTTTTAAGAAGGACTGGAAGTGGTCCATTGGAAATTAGTCTGAATCATAGCCTTAAAACTGAACACCTCTTGTCCTTGAAATTCAAGGTTGAAGGAAAAGTTCAATCTTTGAATCTCCTTGGGTTTTAATTCTGGGCTTCATTCAAAACCAGAAGGGACTTATGTTCCAAATGAAATTTGATGTGGCCTGGGATAGTATAAATCTCACAGAAACATCTGGGAAGAGTTTTGCTGATAGAAAGTATATGGAAGTATTTTTTCTTGATAATGCACAGCATTATAAAGTTAACATACACTTTTTCTAAAATAATTTCCACTCTGATGTTAAAACTGAGGGCCATTAGTCCAGAAGAATAGCAGAGCAACTAATAATTCTTTGCATCCCGATTATATGTTGTAATTTTTATTTCTAAGAAAATAAAAGTACCTGCTGGGTAAAGCTAATGATATCCAACACCATCAAAAGAACAGTGCAATTTAGTTAAAAATGTGTGAGCTTGGCCGCAATTTGTGGTCTGTTCTTCTCATACTCCCTAAGCATCCAGAAAGATGGTTTTAAGGACGTTCCAGGACATATCCATGTCTACTTCATTCCTTAGGTCTTAGTGCAGATCTGCTGCCCATTAATTCCTCTAATCCTCTCCCAAACCTAATGGTACTCCCTGCCTCCACCGCTTCAAATGGCAAAAGGTTGTGAAAGTTCACGACGCCCTGTGTGAAGACACCCTTTCACCTGTTTAAAACCAATCTCCTACCAGCTTCAAATGCTCTCAAGTCCAGTTGTTGCAGAGTGTGGCAGAGAGAAATTTTGTATCTGACTTATTCACTGATTTTCAGGATTTCATAAACCTTGATCATATCTCCCCTAACCCAGCTGTCTCTTCAAGCTGAACAGTCTCAAACTTTTTACCATGTCGTGGTAAAGTAGCTGCTGCAAATCCTTGAACATTTTGTTGTCTTCCTCCACACCAGCTGCATAATATCCTTCTTGAGTCGTGGAGATCAGAAGTATACACCACATTCAAGATGTGAGCCCATCAAGCTTTTATGTAATTCCCTCCTTCTTCCTTCCTGAGAATGCCCAGCATTTTTTTTGGCTGCTGCTGCATGCTGAGCTGGTGATTTCCTGAGCCGTCACTGCCGTCTCTGTGTTTAACCCCATGCAGCAGACCCATCTAGATTACTTTATTTCCAGATGCATTTGTTCATGTTTATCTGCATTGGTACTCCTTTGCCCCCGTTTTTACTCCCACACTTAGTTTTCTGAGGTCCTTGTGAAGTTCCTTGCCATTGGGATGGCACGTGGCTGTCAGAGAAGTTAGTGCCAACTGCAGCCTTGGAGATTGCACGGTGAACTCACATCACCACATCACTGATGAAGGTCCTGAATAAAACTGGGTTTAGCACCAATTCTGAGGGAACAAACTACTGACTCATCCATGTAGAAAAGTCATCTGTTTTCTGTCCTTTTACCATGTTTCACCCAATAAATGATTTTTTCCTCCAAACTTAGCTCCCATAATAACTTCTGGTTACGAACCTTGAGGAATTTTGGAAACTCCGTGTTATGCCCCCAGGGAAATCCTTTATCTGTGTGCTCATTGACAAGATCACTGACACCCTCCAAGAGCTTGATCAGGCTACTGAGGCAGGATTTCCCTTTGAAGAAGCCATGAACCTTTTCTAAAAGACCATGTTCTCAATGCTTTTACTAATATTTTATGGACTATACAATCTGAACTGACTTAACAGCCTGTAGTTATATCCAAAGACTTTCCAACCAGACTGTTGCATTAAACAATGATGCCTAATCTCCATAAAGCTTGTTCTCAATGTTTTATTCATATCCTGGAGATGGGTAAATGATGCAAGTTTCCCAAAGCTGTGGCTCTTGCTGAAAATTATTTTTATATGCTAAGTAAGAGAGACAAAGGGGAAGCCAGGTCCAACAAGTGATCACACCCACTGAATTTCATTGCTAAGCAAAGAAAACAAAACCAAAATAAACCCCAGGTGTGTTACAGCCTTACAGTTATAATGCAATTAGTAGCATGATATGAACTTATCATTCCATCCAGGTTTCTCAGCTTGTATATACAGCCCTCCGAATTTCAGTAAGATGTAGTCTTTTTATTTTTCTATTTTAAGTCCTAATTAAGTTATGTTTGTTTTTCATTCCCACTCCATTGCTTTTCCTTCACCCATCAGTTTTTCCCCGCTTTCCACATCTCTTAGCTTCTCTATTTTTCCCAGTAAAAATGCTAAATTTTGACCTTCAATAAAATACTTGTCTCTGTTACTAGAATAAATCTATCCTCCAGATTCATTTGGAAATCAAAGTGCTGAGAAAAACTGGTCAGTTATTGAGAAAATATTACCCTTTCAATGCCAGTAAGAAAAAAATCCAAGCAATACAGAAAAAATCCTTACAATTTGAAGTTCTTACAAATGCACCTAATTTAAGGTAAGGAACATGTGATGTTCTGATTTTTTGAAGAAATAGATCTAACACTGGACAAGCATACATACACACATACTTACATAGGTTGTAGTGAAGTTGTAGGAAATGATTCTCTGAGGGTTTGCCAAACTACCCTGGCTGGCAAAAATAATGATTTAAATCCAAGCCTGTCTTTTGGGGGTTCACTTCATGGTATTTATCAGTCTTGACATTTCACCCCCGCCATGCAGTAGAAAGGTTACTGAGAGCGCAGTACAAATAGCCTGTATTCCCAAGAGCATATTTTAATCAGAAAGAAAAACAGTAACCGCAGACTCTGATAAGAAAGGGGCTCTGTGTGAGGGAAATATCAGAAATTACATGGAAGAGTTTTGCTCCTGTCTATGGTCAGGCACATTCTGTGGTGCAAAAGGGAATGGACCGTCACCCGCTGGAGCTGCTCTCTGGAGTCATGCCTTGAGGTGCAGAGGAGACACATCTCATTCTTGCTTAGCTCCCATCACCTGTCTTTCCCATTGATTAAAAAAGCCCCAAAAACAAAAAGTTTTTTCTTTTCAGCTATGAGGAAGAAAAATCTATGGTACAACTAGGGTCTTAGTCCCTTAATTTTTTTGTAAACACTACTGGAAATGTACCTTCCATTCCTGTTCCTCCTCTGATGTACATTTAAAATTTCCTTTTAGTTTATTTTGTAAGAGTCAGCATTGTTCCATACTAATTTGTTGCTCCCAAGAGAAATTAATCAGTATGTGACCACCCACTTCTGCTGACTCCCACTGTGCTCAGGTGGTATGGCTGAGCTGGAGTCACATCCCAGACATTCCTGACTCCTTCAGTGGCATCCCTGCCCAGCAGCTGCCTCTGGCTGCCTGCCCCTTGTCCCTGCTGCCCAGCAGTAAGACACCCACTCAAAGTGGTGGCTGGGGTGAGACTGTGACTCTTAGCCTGAAGGATGGATTTTTCCCCCATATTTGACATCTGCTACAGAATTTCCCAGCATAGCTAAGTGGAAACAACAAGTTCTGTGTGTCTGCAGTTTTGCTACTCTATTGCATTTTTTTCCATTTGTGCGACTTTTTGATATTTTGCAGCTGAGAAAGATCCTTATTTATTGTTGTTGAAAACCTCACATTTCTAAGCACACCTCATCAGCCGAGGGGATCTGCCCCAGGACTTCTGAATGCATGGCACTGTCTCCTCATGATGCAGCCTACATCATCCTGTAAGCAGACACATGCTTCCTGGTGCTGGAATTCCCAAGACATCTCTCTGCTCTGGCTTCAGCTGCAGTCTCACAGCTCTGGATGCTGTGCAATATACACCAACAGAGCTGAAAGCCTCCAAAAACTGCATGTTACCAGGCAGCAGCACAAAAATCTATAAAAAAATGTGCCTGTGAAGTAGCAGTGTCACTCTCACTGCTTGAATGGACATCACAATGAGATTGCTTGAGCCTAAGCCTGATCAGCATCCAGTAAAAATGAAAAATAATGTTGTAATAAATCAGCTTGAACTCCACTCCCCAGGTATTCAGTGACATTATGATGAATTTCTCCATTCACATGCAATCTGCTTCTCTCTTTGCCAAAGTTTCTCCACCATATTTTCAAGTCCAAAGTCATGGTCATCAACATTGATGAATTTAACTGGGGATAGTTAAGATAACCTGGGGATATTATATAGATGTAGAAGCCAGACATCAAAAACAAAGCTCTGCTTAGGGTGTCCATAGGTCTATCATTACTCAAGTAGAAGACTCAGTGCAGAATTAAGTGGTTTTCTACCTTTGCCTAACATAGTTTTTTATCAGCCCTAAAATAAGTTCTCTAAATAATCCTAAACAATTTCATCATGCATTGTTTACATCTGACTGAGGTATGGTAACATTTAAACTTGAAAAAAGGTTACACTTTCTAGTCTTTCATGGCACCTTAAAGCAAAATGTTCTTTATCAGGACATTTTGCCCATGTACTATATAAAAAATGTATAATGTGAATGTGTAGTATAAATATTTATACCACATTCACTTAACCTCAATCCATCATATATATTCAGCTTTAAC
>QWTY01047397.1:2707-14399 GCA_008033365.1 Pseudorectes ferrugineus | reverse complement strand
CCTAAAGAAACAAATCATATGTAAAGAGTGCAGATCTTTTAATTTAGATCAACAGAAGTAAGAAAAGTCTATCCATTACTTCAGTTTTGACACAAGGGGTTGTTTACTCTTGGTATTGGAGACTCAGGTAAATTAATAGGATTGGTAATTACATGTATGGATAGTGCAGATACGAGCATAAGTTTAGGACAAGCAAAGGGATTCTCTCCTTTGCAGGGTATTTAGCAATTATGTTGTTAGGCCATCAGCTTCTTCTGACTTCCTAATGACATCAGGCATGCTTTAGAAAACTATTTTAAAAAAGTTCTGTGAAAATAGTTCATGTACTGCATAAGAGAAGATTAATGACCCCCTGGGATTTGAGGAGTACACAGTGTTTTCCATGATGATATATTTGTGTTCTCGTGTCAACAGAAGGAGAAAGCTTATTTCATATCAATAATTAAAGGGTAGAATTGAGCATTTCAGATTTTATTTTGAAAGTTTTACTTACGGCTTTATCTTCTGGGCATGGGAGATTGTCTTGGCTTACTTTTTAAATTTAGCTCTGAGGATCAAAATTTCACTTACGAAGAACTCTTTTACTGTGACAACATCAATCTGAAAGAGAAGAAAACTCAGGGTGGTTTATTTCCATTATAACTTTTTTTTTCGGATGCAATGCAAGATATTGTGCTAGGCATCTGCCTTCTGTTTTTTCTCATTTCTTCTTTTCTTTTGAAGATTTAGAAGACTATCTCAGGGGAAATGTTTGAGGGGGTTATGTTCTGTATGTCCTGTAAGCCAGAAGAGCACCTTTGGAGTCATGGCAGTATGTCATCGAGGGCTATTAATGACCTTAATCCATGGATTACTGCACGATAAACTCTAACAGCTTCTTTGTAGATGTTTTTGTATATTGGTTGTCTGCCAGTGGGATAATTTTTCTTTAAACAAGCAGACTAGTGTCTGCAGCAAGTGGGCAATACTCTGATTTTACAAAAAATAAGCAGGTCAGTAGAAGGGGGTTTTTATGTACTATTTTTATGTGTTGTAAAGTCTCAGGTCTGTGGCTGGGAGGCTGGAGATAAGCAGCAGGACTCGGTCACCCCTGGGCTGGCACGGAGGTGGATCTGCAGTGAAAGAGGTGCTGCTGCTGCATCATCCTGGCCAAAGCAGTGATGCACCTGTCCTTGATGCCTGAGGACAGCATCGCTCTCCCTGGTAGTGCTGGGCACTCACAGCTATTCAAGCTGGAGACTTTTGTTCAGGGATGGTTATTGTCTGCAAATAAAAACTGGAGTCACAGACTAAGCTAATAATACCGTGAAGAGAAATCCTGAGGGATCACAGTGGATAATTTACTGACAACCAGCATCATTGCTCAGTGGAGAGAAGCCCTAAACTGTGTAAAAAAATGTAGTTAAAGCAAGCAGCCGTGTTTTGACCTAGTGTGGGAGGACATCTATCCTGATGGGCCAGCCCACTCCAGCCCAGCTCTCGTGGCTGAAGTGGTGCTGCTCTGTCCCACTGCCCATCATCACCCTCTCTCATGCAGAAGAGAGCATGCAGCTGTGCCCTTCATCTTGCATCTTCTAGTTGAGTCCAATGGGTTAAATTGCTGGGAAAGATGGGATTATACCAAGAATTCAAATTGTGGCCTGAAGCAGCAGAGGTGGAGGCACAAATTTCTTCCCACCAACCCTGCTGCAGGTGGAGGGAAATCCAATAGTGGGACGACAGTGCCTTCAACTGCAGCTCCTTGGCTCTGAGCATGAGTCGGAGCTGTGCGTTTCCATGTGTTACCTGATCCCGCTGTGCACAGGAAACTGGGACCACTGCGAGTGCACGGCTCTGGGCTGTGCTGACTGGTGTCCTCACACTCATTATCTCAGTTATTTGGAAGAGAGTTTGTAAATGGACATATCCACAGCAAGAATGTGTGTTCCTGGTTAGCTCAGTTTGCTTATATTGCCGGCTGAGGGACTTAGGTTAGTCACATGAATCTATTTGATACGTAGCTTTTGGTAGTACTGGTGTTAATCATACAGTTTCAGAATAAGGGTTTGGCACTCAACAAGTGGGATGACTTTTCATGTAAATAAACAAGCAGAACAGTCTAGAATTATAGATAAAATCAGAATTTAATTTAAAAAAACAAGAGTTATTTTCCTTGCTGAACATTGAACCACAGTTTAATGCAGGCAATTATTTAGCATTTATTTACATAACATCTAGAGCTCTGGAGACTTAGCCTTTTAACTGTCTTGGTTTGGTGTACCTGCTGTAAAAATAAATTATGTTTAGTCTCTGGATAAACATCTTTCTACCCAGAAAAGACAGAATTTTTTTTTTTTAGTCTATGATGGAGTTATGTTCCATTAAGGTGGTGCCTGGGAGTTACAGCTGCTCCCTTAGAAGTCAGTCAAACACAAGATACAGCACTCTGAGACAGACTCTCCTTTACACACTGATTGATCAAAAGAGGCCCTGTTTTCGGTAGGGACATATGCTTCCCCCTGCACACCATCTTCTTTCCAGATTTCCAGGGCAGACAAGGGAGCGTGGTATCAGTATCTGCCAGCTGAATCAGACTACCAGAGCACCAGTATGAAGCTGCAGAAGAGAGTCCAGCGAAAGGTCACAAAGATGATGAAGAGACTGGAGCACCCCTCCCCGTGAGGAAAATCAGAGAGCTGGGACTGTTCAGCCTGGAGAATGCTCAGGGAGCTCCCATCAATGCATATAAATACCTGCAGTGGGGAGTGCAAAGAGGACAGAGCCAGGCTCTGCTCAGTTCTGCCCAGTGGCAGGACTGGGCACAACCTGAAACACAGGAGTTACCTCTGAACATCAGGGAACAATTTGTCACTGGGAGGGTGGCCGAGCACTGGTGCAGGTGCCCAGGGAGGTGGTGGAGTCTCCATCCCTGGAGAGACTCAAAAACTGTCTAAGATACAGTCCTTGGGCAGTTGTCTCTAGGTGACCCCGCTTGAGCAGGGGATTAGACCAGATGACATTCAGAGGACCCTTTCAACTTCAGCTATCCTATGACTGTGTGACCAGAAGCGCCTTCACACTGACTTTCCTGTAGCCTTAGGATTTTTCTAATCTAGCAAAAGCTGGCTTTTGGACAAAAGGATGTGATCCCAGCCAGGGACACTTGCCTCTGTGTCATACCATGCCCTCCTTTGTGCTCCCACTGCTATCTCTGTGATTGTGCAGTGCATCAGGTTGGAAACATAAGTTGTTGCTGCAGAAGAGAGAAGGGATGTGGCACCAGCAGAGCACTGGATCACTTCTGCCAGTGACAGTGCTGTGGCCTTAGGCTGGGCTTCTGGAGTAACTTAATTGCATCATAATCCAAATTTTCCTGTATTAAAGAAGTATATTTGTAGTTCCGGTGGTTCCAAGTAAAAGATCAACAGAATTTAATGGACCCTGTTTGCTTTTAACTGAGAAAGCATTTTTGGCTCCCAATACCTGTCCTTGGAATACTTGACTTTAAACCCAGCAAAAGTTGCAACAGCAACCCATTGGACTGAGTACAGCTCTGAGGAGCCAGAATGCTCACTGTGGAAGACTGTCTGGGCTCTGAATATCCTTCATCTGTGAGATGCTCCAGGCTAGACAGAAATAGCTAAAGACTAATGAGCCTGGGTCAGATTCAGGCCAGAAACCTGCTGGTTTCGAGCCAGGTTCTGCTGCATGGGCTTCTGAGAGGCAAGTCAGCATTAGTTTCTCCCTCTTTGGTGAAGGACAGAGTCTGCTCTGTTCTGAACAGGGCATTTGTGGGGTTTTAGGAGAATGCAGGTGGATCATCCCTGTGCACCCCATGGGTGGTAGGTGTAAGCATTGGACAGACGTGTGCCCATTAGCTGGCCACAACGTTGCTGCCAGCAATGAGGCTTCCTCCAGCAGAAGCCCCACATGACTGGGTCAGCCAGTGTGGCCACACAAACACACCCAAAACTGTACTGGGCAAGTGACCTTGGTGAGCTTAATGTGAGGATGAAAGTGTCTCCGAGCTAATCCGGTTCACTGTGCTTGAGGTGAAGGAAGGGGAACTTTCCTGGCAGGGCCCTGAGCCCTGATGGTGGGTGGGAAGATAAAGGGTGCTGAGGAAGCACTGCCAGAGCCAGAGCCTTGTCTGCTGCCGTTACCATCCTGAAACCTTTTCGGAGCCCTTACAGGCTCCCCTTTGGATGCCTTCGGAAGGGTCTGTGAAGTGACCTGTCTAACACAAAAATTTGAATTTCAGAAACTGCTTCATTTAGGATTTTATACTTCTCCCTGGGTTGAAGTAGCTTAATTTAAAAATGAATAACGTGGTTATATAAGACTTAATATATCACATTTAGATCCCTCCAAGTTGGACACTATAAGCGAGTCTGTTTTCAAGGCTTTCTTGTCCTGTTAGTAGTAAAGAACAAAATCCTTTCAAAGGAACACTAATATATAACGTGTGAGGACAAGAACATGCAACACTTTGCTGTATTTGAATTGGAATAATAAAAAAAAAACTCACACATGAAAATGAATGGTGATGTTTAGGAGGGGGAAAAGGGGAAGGTTTGCCAGATAAGAAATTACTGTCATGTGCGTTTTGCTTAGAATTAAGTCTTAGGTTTGCAGGCAAGTCTGAATTTTCAGTCCTGGTGTCATTTCTTGACTCAGATTTATACCTTTTCTGCTGGTCAGCTACTAGAAGGATATGTTGTCCAAGCTAATATAGGTAACAGAGACGGTATCTTGAAGATACTGTTGTTGCAAGTTTTATGGTGGTAACAAGGAAGCAAAAGCTTCTTTAGGGCTCCAGATAACTTTTTCGGTTTTTCATTAGTGTCTAAACACTTCGAACTCTTCTATTTATTGAGCCAGCAGACTACTGTGAACTGGTCATTTGCATTTTCATGAAAGCCTTTTAAGAATATGTCTATCTGGTCTCATTTGGCACCACAGAATAAAAAGTAATTGAAAGCTGTGCACAGACTTGCTTACCAAGTTAAAAAGGTTACTGGGAAAAAAGAAGAAATTTTGGGAACATCCACTGTGTTGAAAGATCTGGAACTGAAAATAATCTTTTTAAGATGGCCTCAGCTTTATTTAGAGAAAGGGAAAAAAAAAAGACTTTGTAAAGTGAGCAGGGTGTTTGTACAAGAGTGAGCTCAGAGTTGGGAGGCAGTAGGTAGTCATTTGTCTTCTGTGATTCTTTTTGTGGGTCTCTAAATGTTTTACAAATGTCAGGGACTCAGGATCATTTCACAATTTGGAGTAAGTACTACCTGCTCACATTTGGCAGGTAAAGCAGTCTGATCAGACTATAGATGAGCATGGAAAGGGGATTGGCTAGTTTTGTCTATACTAGAAAGCATTTAAATGGGTGTTTATAGTGTCCTAGCTGGCTGAATGTCTGTCCATCATTCGATTATGTGGTGTGACACTGTTCAAAGACAAGGTGAGTTCAAGGACTGTGCCCACAGCTGGTGGGAAAGAATGACTGAAATGGGCAAAGTAATTTCTCTTGGGCGACAGAGTGGCTTATACCTCCTGGGCCCATGAATTTTGCCTGCTTTGCTGCACACTGACCCAGTTTCAGCAGGATGTTGGGGGATAGGCTGCCCTTTTCAGTAGTTGTAGGCTCTGGGGATGTGGAGCTTGCAGGGTAAACCTTTTCAGATGGAGGATACAGAATCCAGATCTCACTCTTCCTCCAGAACAAGACCTTTGGTGTGTACTTTCTTTTTCACCCGCCTCTGTTTTTCTTGTAAAATGTCCAGTAGTCTCCAGGTAGTCTGAGAACACTACCTGGCAGAAGCTTTCATGTGTCTGAGTTGCAGCAAAGTGTGAGCATGAACAGAAAGTGCCAGTCAAGGCCGGTTTTAGAAAACTCTATTAACACTCTAGAGTTAATTCTGACTGAATTAACTCTGTGGGCTCCCTCTGTGTTCAGAATATCAGTGGCCACCCTGGGGCAGACCAAAGCCCCATTTGGCCCAGTGACCCAGTAATGGCCAGTAATGGATGTCTTGGAGGTGGTGTGTAAACATGCGGTGGCTTCCTGGAGTGCTCTGCTGGCTCCTAGTGATGTGCTGCCCAGGGACATTGAGAGCCAGACGTGGTATGCTTGTACCTAATAGCTCTCAGTGACCATCTTTCCACTGGATTTGTCCTGCTCTTTAACCATGCTCACATTCAACACGCACAGCAATGACCTCCACAACTTCATTACATACAGTGTGGAAACCAGGTTCTGTTGCTCTTTTCAAACCTCCCCATCTCATGGATGCCCCCAGTTCTTGTACTGGAAAACAGAATAGATTCTCCTCTGAATTGTCCTAAGGATGAATCTGGGTGGGTTTTTTTCCACTGACTTCACTCTGGAAGGGGCATGTTTGTCCCCAGTGAGTTCAAGGGAAGCCTTGTGAGAGAAAGTTTTAAATCTGCTTTGTGAAAATGCTGTTCCCAGGACAGGTACAATTCCCAAAGGCCCTGCTTTTTCAGGCTATGACAATTTTTGCACTCAGAATAAAGTGGTGCATGGAATTATGCCATTCTATTTCCTGAGACTATATTTTACCTTATACCCAATCCATGCAACTGAGAGCAGCTGCTAAAAAGAGGTGGTTACATCCAGGCCTATCACAGCTAGCTCCCCATTTTTATCTCTGTTCAGGTGATCATGCAGCCATGCAACTTGAGTTGATCCAAAGGAAAGGGAAGAATTGCATTAAATATAAGTTGAAACTACAAATTTAGGCAGCACCATCTTGCGTAAAATGAGGTAAAGGGGGTTTAAGAAGGCATAAGCTTTTTTTGAAGACCCCCTCCTTTATCTCTGAGCTTAGGGACTCCTAGTATTCCTTGTGTGTTCAATCACCTGTTCTTGTTTATTTTCTGAAAAAAACTCTTTTATGTTCCCCTGTAGTCCTCAGCAAGCACAAGTTCATTTAATACTTCCTTTTTCTTGTTTGTCTCCCTCGTATCTATTCATGCAGCTGTGTCCAACCAGCTCTTCTGGTTTGGAAGGGTTAAAAGGAAAGTAAGATTAAAAAACAAGTAGCTAAACTGCTGAGCTGACACACTTAAAGATCCATGAGCTTGGCTTAAATTGGTATAGAGAGAAACTGCAATAAGCCTTTAGCTGTTGTATTACATGGTGTTTAGCTTTTTAAACTTTTTTTTTTAAATTTTTATTTTTTAAAAAGGCTATTGATGTTTGATCACTGCAGAGGGCACCATGCTCCTCACTAGGTTTGTCTCTCTCCTGAGAGGAACATTTCTGATTTATCTCAGAACAAAGTCTGGAGGCACAGCTCATCCCAGCCACCTGTGGTGCGTAACCTGCAGGAGCTCTGGTGGACTGCCAGGGCTGAGCCAAGGGCTGGCTGCTGTGGTAGAGGGCCACTAGCCATCACGTCAGCTCGGAGGAGCAAGTCCTACCCTGCTGCTCACGTCTCTGCCTTCAGACCGAGGCTCTGAAGAGCAGGGAAGTTGAACCAGTTGAAGTTCATTACATAGCCTGCTACAAAAGCTGGGTGTCTCCTTCAAGGCCCTGTTTTGTTTCCTCATTTGTCTTTCTCAGCAGCAGCACCAAGAGCACGAAGCTGTCCTGGCTGTCACTGGTATCACCTGTCACCACCTGACCTGCCAGATTTTAAAACTGCGCACCTTGTTACAACTTAAGTTCCATTTTCAAAGGAGAGCGTGGGTGGATACTGAGTTACCCAGGCCTGCCTTCCCTCTGAACTCATGGGAAGCCCCTCTTCCCAGTGGTGCGGTTCAGTGGCAAATCCTCTCAGAGGTCGGAGCAGGCGCTTTTCACGAGCAGATGTGTGACAACAGCCTGGGCCTGCTCTGGCCTGTTGGGGCCGCCTGGTGAGAGCAAGGGGGTGTTACCAGTGCAGTTCCCAGATGTGAATGAGGGGGTGTCACCAGTGCCGTTTCCACTGCTGATTTCGGTGTGTTAGAGCTGGCTGAACAGGTCGCCTGGCCCCTGGCCTGGGGAGGAGGATGAGCACTAGGAGCAGAAATGGTTGAAAGCAAAAGCAGTTAAAGAACAGTCACTGAGGGAGGTGATACAAATCTGTCTTCTTGTTCACTGAACTGTGTTGTCCTGAAGGGCTAAAGGAGTATGTAGTAGTTCCTGGGCAGTAGTCTTGCGGGGTTGAATTAAATCCTGTAGCTTCCTGCTTCCAGAAGAGAGTTGCAAAGAGCATTTCCAGGTACTGTGCCATACCCCTTCACGTCAGATGCAGATGCCACCCGGTTATCAGTCTAAATCTTATTAACGTGAAGAAGAGCAGCAAGGCAGATTAGTTATGGCCACAGTAAACCTTGTTTGAAAGGGCATGGTGTTTGGCAGATGTTTTTCAGATTTTCAGGCACTCCGGGGTGCTTCATATACCCATCAATTCACTGTGTAGTTTTTGTTGCTGCACCAATCCATGCTCCCCTAAGCCTTATAATAACCAGTTTGTGGGTGTAGTGAACGCAAAATTCAATCAGAGTCTCTGACTCATCCCATCACTAGGATTTTGAACACAAGAGCAATTGCTCACTGCCCACTCCTCCCCCACGCTCCCTATTAACTCAGGTCACTCACTGTTCCCACAGGCTTGCTCTCTCCAGGTCTCCCCACCTACTCCTTTATTTTTCTGGCAGGTGGTTCCTCTTTCATTCCAGGTGCTTTTTTTTCCCTTGGCCTTGTGTACGTCGCTTTCGCTCAGCTCAGGCGTCAGCTGTTCTTCCCAAGCTGTTATACTTCGACTGCATCATAAAATACAAAACACAAGGTTGTGCTCAGGGAGCTTCCTGATGGAAAAGCCTTGCAGAGACAAGACCTGTATTGCTATTAGTCCAGTTCATACCCAGCATTGAAAAGATATTTTAAATCTAAAAATCAACATAACAAGAATTGGGGAGTTTATTTACAAGTCTGTCTGACAACTGTGCCTTCTCCCAACTCGTTATCTCCTTATATGAAGACTGGCACCTTTTTTTGAGGAGATGGACTTCATTGGAAACCTATTGCAATAAAAGGAAAACTGTTGTGGTTTTAGAGATCTTGGAACATTATTGAAAGCCTGCTGTGAGGTATAAGTCCCACAACTGAAATGCAAAAGGAAATTAGAAGTACCCCTTTTCTTTGACTTTGATGTTTGTCTTCAGGCTGTGGGCATGGTGTGCCACCCAGTATTAGATTCCTGCGAGGTCTTGACCACAATAAAGAAGAAATTAATAATGGTGTAAATAAACTGTCTTCTCATCTGCTTTGTTAATGAGTTGTGTGACAAGGTGGTATGAGCAGTGCCTCAAGAGTCAGATAGCCCTAATGCTTAGAAAGATCAAATCATCGAGCAGTACAAACAAAGAAGTAGAGAATCAGTGAAATACTGCATATGAAAAACATGTGAGGGATGTAGCAGCTGTGGTGCAAACCCTTGTGTGCAGTTGGTGGCTCAAGGGGCCAAGGGAGGCGTCCTGCTCCCTGTGGGCAGCTGTCACCCTGGAGGCTCACGCACTGCTCCACAGCATGGCACTGATGCCATGCTCCTGACTGACAGGTGACCTGGTGCAGTCACCGCACTGTAGATCTTCCCTTTCTCATGAGGTATTACAAGTCCTCAGCCCTTGCTTCCTCACAGGACTTCTTGGCTTGAGTGTCAGTGGGTCTACAGTGTGCAGAGTCATGGCAGCTGCAGGGATGGCCTGGCCTAGCAGCCCATCAGGTGTGCTGCTGTCACCTCACCTGCATGTCCCAGAGGCCAGGCAACTTTTGAACTTTGTAAAAATCCAGTTTATTTACTCTAGCTTGAAATTCAGTTTGGGCCCTGAGCACTCCACAGTGAAGCTGTGCCTCTGACTGAATGGGTTTGTTTACCACCTTACATGTTGTCAGGAGAGGAGCTTACTCAGTGCAGGCTGGTGGCACCTGTACAGATATCCAGTGGCCATAAGAACTGCCCAGCTGTGATTCAAAGCTAACTGAGCTGCTGGGACCTTCTCTGTTGGTTCACAGTGAGCCAAAAAATAAAATCCAGCATGTCAGACACTGGACCAAGCCCCACTGGCTGTTATCAAACAGGCCTCTAGCCTTCAGCCCCAACTGAGTAAGACACTCAACAAAAGCAAACTTGTAAAGCTCAATATAACATGTGAAGGTCAAGAGATGTATCATGATTGTTTGGTGTTTTTTTCAAAGATCAGTTGCTAGATTAGGCCATCACTTTAAAATTAATATGTATTTATTTGCTGGGGATGGGGTGTGAGTCTTTGGGCTTGATTCAGTTGCCTCTTCAGTTGCCCAGTCAGAGGCATCTGATTCTATTTGAGATGCCCTAGATACTCTTGATGGCTTTTCAGTGGTATGTCAGAGGAGTGTGTCACATCTGCTGGCACCATGCAACAGTCCGGGATAACCCAGGGTGCCCCAAGTGGTCTTGCTGACTTCTCTGTGGTAACAGAGTGAAGCCTTTCTGAGAGGCTTTTACTAACTGGAAACTCTGGCATCAACTGCTTTGAGTAAAAAAGTGGACAGCGCATTTGCCACAGTGATGACCTGGCTAAGAAAAAAGCTGGGGTATAGGCCAGACTCAGAAAAAGCTGTCTTCTATAGCAGAAGAATGCCCTTGTGGAGACCAGGAAGGGGATGAACATTTTCAGCGTGTAATTTAGAGTTCACCCTTAGGAACATGAACAGCTAATGTTAATTCATTAATTTGAAATAGTTGTGACCCATGTAACTGGGCTCGTTTTTTGCTACCTATGAGAAAGGTATAGCTATGAATAAGAAAATCTCTCTAGGCACAGGAATGTTATGGCAGTGAACTCAGCCTGTTTAAAAATAAAAAGACGGACAACCTTTTGCAAATTTACATTAAAATACCAAGCATTACTACTTCTTTATGAAGATTTTAAAGCTAGAAATTAACCAGAATATGCATTTGAAAAAACAAGAAAGTTACAACAAGGAAGTCTTGTTCCTCTGAGGTATAATTCTGCCTTACTTCATTTGCAGATGTGAACATATGAACATCTGTCAAGTGCTATCAAATATGCACCTAGTTCGTTGATTTCTGATACAAAAGGGAGAAGAATATTTGCTTTTCAAACAGTATCTTAATGGTAATTTTCCTAACTAGTGTATAATAATGGATGTCATGAAAATGCAGGCTGTTCCCCACATGCATTTTGCCTTACATTGTGCTTCAAAGCACTGGTCCTACCATACGTGTCAGCATTACTAAAAATGTAGGCATGGGATTTGCATGTGCAGAGTTGGAGATGTGTGGATATTGCTGTGGAGATACTGTGAGCATCTTACCATGTGAGTAAATTACTGTTAGTATGAAGGAATAGGAAGGTGATTGTGTGCTTCATGCTGAACATGTTGATGCTGTTGAAATTCCAGCCTGCCACAGTTCTCTGTTTAAATCAATATAAATATTAATTTGCTGCAAAACTCTCATTCCTTCAGTGAGAGCTGTGTTAACTGATTAGTATGCATGAACCAGTTTGTGTTTGAAGTGCAGCAAACGTCTATGAGTCTCCTTCTTTAATTGAACCTTCTGGCTATAATTGTTTTTAGCCTGGATTCTTGAGGAAATGAGGCTTACACAGTCAGTCTGCTTCTCTTTCCCTCTTCCCCTGCTAACTTGTAAACCCACTGGCCGGTTTCAGACAAATTTGACAAAGAGATCATAGTCTCAAG
>QWTY01047395.1:0-13652 GCA_008033365.1 Pseudorectes ferrugineus | reverse complement strand
CCAAATAATTGATAAGGCTTGCAGAAGCTCAGCTTCTCACCGGTATAAATAGCAGCAAGGAGGTTCTGTTAGCTTGCAAAGCCAGCTTAAGTTCCTCGAGGGGAAAGAATACAGAGTAATTACCAAGTGTTATTAGTAAAATTACCTAGTTATACTAAGAATGTGGTACTACTAACAAAGCTTTCCTGAGGATTGAATGCCCCATATATATTTGTAGTGCAGTTTATGCAACTGTTTTATAGTGCAGGTTGGCTCTGTCTGTACTGCATAGAAAGGCTCTCTGTGACTTTTCTAGAGAGGAATCTTGAGAGAGCTGTCACTGTGCAGAAAGAGCTAACTCATTAAGATTGTGTTTGGTTAGTTTTGCATGACTGTGTTTAGGAATTGGTGCCTTTGAATACACAGTTTAATTCCTCTTTAGAATATGTGCCTGATTTATCTCACTGCCTTTGACAAGCCTGTGTTCTGGGCTGGCTCTGTGCAGTGCTTTCAGCACAGGTGTAACAGGTGCTTTGTTCTGCCAACAAGGTTCACAATGTGTCCAAATGGGAATTTTAAAGATGTAGGTCTCTTAAATACAGCAATGTGTAGTACACGGCACACATCAGAGATTGTGAGCATCTGTATGTTACACTTTTGTTTGACTTGTAGTGAAGAGGAGGGAGAAATTTGTTTTACAAATTGGTAAAACTTGTCAGTTACAGTGTCAGTGCTGTGTTGTGTATGTGTCTCATGTATATTTATTAGTCTGAAACCACAAGTTAGTCCAGACCATCTAAAACTTGTTAGATGGTAACAGCAGACCATTAGGTTCAGAATCTGAAATATGCCAAGAATTCTTTATTGTAAGCCTGTTCCAAAATTCAGCCTTTTTCATCCCCACTGGTCCACAGTGTAGGTTAAAGTTGGTTTAGTCCTCATATCCAGGGTGCAAACATCAATTTTTAATAGCCAGTAATTTTCAGAATATGTTCACATTATGCAGCATGATGTAAAAGACATATATGAGGAAAAAGACAGATTAATTATCATAAAGTGCTGTGCTGCTTTCCTTTATCCCAGTCAGCTGATACTGTTTAGGCTGTTATTTCTAAGACTATAAACAGATTGGGAAAGACAGAGGGTTGACCTAGATTGGAACAAAATAACCCAAATCTCTACACTTGAACCTATGGATTTTCATAAAACTTAAGGACACTAGAAAGTGCATCAAGAGCTTCTGAATACTGAACATTTACTCACCAGCAACACATAATTTTCTATTTTCAGTCATAAGAAGTGGGTTTCTATATCTGCAAAGCCAGTTTTGCCGCTGTTTCAAGTTAGAACTGTCTTGGTCAGGTGCAAAATACATATCACTATTTTCACTAATTAGTAACTTTACTTACCTGTAAGGAAAGTACTCATCTTTTTTTCCTACGGAAGTAGGAGAGCTTCTGAAGCTCTTTTGATTCTGTCAGAATGAAACTTGAGATGTAGTTGATGCAGGAGGATGCCTGGCAGTTTAAGTTAGGATTTTAGCTCATGTGAGCATCTTTGATGGAAACACAACTGCATTGCTGTTAGACCTGCAACCTGCTGCTCTGCAGGGAGTACCACTGGGGAAAAGTTTACAGCTGTTCTCCATAAGGAAAACAGAAATCTTCCTCCCCAGAACAGCTTTTCTTTGCTTTTCATAATTTTGTTACAACTACTCTTTAACTTACCATGATGAAGAGAAGGTTTTATTTCTGGATGTCAGAACATGTTACTGTACCAAAAATAGACCTAGATAAGTTGAGGGTACTCTGACTGGATCATCAGTTCAGTAACACCAATTCCTGCACAAAATCAACCAGCAGTACAATCATACCTCTTCTTCCATATTCAGAGTTATATACAATTACATAGAGAAGTGTAGATGCAGTGATATCAGCTGAGCGTCTCCTGTCCCCTGGTGACATTTTCTGTTGGTTTCAGTAGGAACAGTGACACAGGCTCTGACTGGTGGTGAGCAGTGCCTTGGTTGGTAACACCCTCCTGCTGGCAGAAGTGGTGTTACATCCAGGGTGAAATAGCGTTTTGCTTGAACGGAGGGCTGTTGGAAATAGACAGTCCCAGAAGGACATTTGAATCTGAACATTTTGGCTTTTAAGAAATGTCTCAAAACCAAATAAAGTAGTAATAGTGTTACAAGGCTTCCAGAGGACCAGAAAGTTCACAGATGAAGGGGTTTAGTGACAGTGGAACCCTGAGAGAAGTTACCAACTCTTGGTTTTAAATGGTCACATTAGAGCTTCTCAAAACCAAGCAATTAAATTGTGCTATCAGAAGCCTAAACTTTGCAGGTAAACAAAGTCATTCATTTGATTGAATAGTGTTGGGTATTGAAGCAGAGATGATCATCTTGGATTAAGAAAACTGTGACTTCAGAAGGGTTGGTGGTTTGGGGTATTTTTCACTTTTTGTGGGGGACAGCTCGTTTGTATCAAAGGGACTAAGCTCTTGCACTTAAAAAATAGTCACAGTTCTGGAGACTTTGTTCATGTCCTCTTGTCCAGCTCTCATGCATGGTATTTTAGGACTAAAGTGCAATCATCATATCAAGAATACTATAAAAACAGTTAATTTCTACATGCTTTTCTGTGTGCTTTCTTTGTTTCTATTTCTGAAGTTTTATTAAAGCATTTCTAGTTTGTTTTGATTATTTGTTTGTTTAAGTGTTCTATGTTAAGGTTAAAACCTGGTAATTCTTTTGTGTAAGGCAGAGCAGAATTCGCTTTCCCTTCTGGAGGAAATCCAGAAGTGTGAGATGGATCCCAAGTTTTTACAATAAAAGAATTATGAGAGAATTGCTGTCATCGATATTTAGTATGATTAAACAACAGCTTGAAAGCTTTTAATGTGATGGGTTGGAAAATGTTTTTAAAATCTTCCCATTTTAAGACAGGGTGCAACTATTGAGTGTAACAAACAAATTATCTAATACCTGTTTTTAATGCTTTTGCAGCCAGAGTTGGGAAGACATCACTAATTATGTCTCTTGTCAGTGAGGAATTCCCAGAAGAGGTAGAGCACTTTCATTTGTTTTCTAAGTTTTATTTCTATCCTGTCATATAATAAGTTAATAGACTCTGCTTTAAAGTAATGTTTAAAAACAAAATAAAGTTTAAAACTGCAAAGATGACTTCAGGAAGAGTGATGTAGGTTACTTTAAATATATCTCTGCATGAAGATTAGAAATTTAAGTTTTATCTAAGTTCCTTTCTTATTTTTCACGTTAATTAAACTAATTGTTTTATATGTGATGAATGGTAGGTTTTTTAAGGAGCTGTAACTGGTCCAAACTGGCAGCATATTTCAACATGAGAGACACATAAATGGGAAGGTGCTGAAAGAGACAAGACCATCAATTGTTTTGTGGGGGGGGGTATTGCATTTAAAGAGCAAGTAGATTGCGAAATGATTGAGAATGGTGAATTAAAAAGTCATATTGTATAACTTAAACGTAGCCATTTTTTGTAGCTAAGCAAGACATTGCCTTTACTTCTGTCTTTGAAGAACGTTTTACTGACTCTTGAAGTAAAAACTGCAGAAAAAGCTACTTCTACATACTATTCCTTTAAAAAAACAGCACATAGTTTTCTTTATACCATACAGCTGCTGCAAATAGTTAAGCTTTTTACATATAAACATGAATGTTTATTTCTTCTGATCACAGGTCTTAAAATAGACATCATGTGCTGCTCTTTGAATCTACTCTGCTCTGGGTTTAATGCAAATCAGTAGGTTACCACAGTTCAGGAGTCAAGACTGGCTTGTAAACGTAATTGAATTTTGTTAACATAATTGAATTTAGTTCCTAACCTTGCAGGTAAAAAGGAGGTCCAGTTCCTGTTCTTAAAGTGCTCAGGGACCCGTTCCTTTGGCAGGTTGTTTCTTTTTGTATTTAGTGAGTTGTAGTCCTCTGTTCACTTCTCAGCTTCTTTCTGCAGTATGACCTAGAATATTTCTCTAAATTCATGTGTAGAGAAAAAGCGTAATTTATCTATAAAACATAATCTCCCTGAAATTACAAAGATAACTTTTAGAAAAATACTGCATCCTGTAAAAGCTGCTGAAAGAGACCTGCCCAGTTCCTTAGGCCAGTCAGGCAGATCAGAGCAACATTACGGAGTCTAACAGGCACTTCAAGCTTGAAAACAGTGTTTAATGTACAGGCTGTTATCAGTAATCACTCTTGAGGAAGATCTCAGCAGAGCCTGAAGCTTTACAAAGAGACATTCTTGTGGTGATTGACTTTTCTTTTTGCTTTGTTTTAGTAAAAGTAAAGTATTACGAAAATCTACTGTCAGCAGGTGAAAGGCAATAAATAGATGTGCAGGAGATTTTTATTAAAATTACGTTTAAGTTGATTGTTCCTGAATATGGATTAGTGTTCTCTGGAAAAAAGGGCTATCAGAGTTTACAGCATTTTTCAGAATAAGCTTTTATTAGTATCATGTTTTGCTTTGCAGGGTTTTCTGAATTTAATGTTTAGCATTGTCAGAAGCAAGGAGGTTGTCAGGTTACAATTGTGTCAAAATTGAGACTTGTATTTTGTCTGTCATGCTTGTTTAGGTGTTGGATAGAGTGGATTTGAGTTTTATAGAAGCATTAACTGTATGTATCCCTTAACAGCATTGCTTTTCTGCAAAGCATGCAGGAAGTTCCTTATGCAGTAAATGGATAGTAAAGAATGAGAAGATAGCAGTGACTTCCAGTACTTTCAAAGAAAGAAAACCAAACAAATAAAAGTACTTGAGTAACTAAACAACTTGAACAACTAATTGCTCTGTTTAAGGCTAACTAAATGGCAGGTGTATTATAGTATCTGACTTTTTTCACTGTCAGGATTATCTTGAAAGGCTCTTTGTTGCTGTTCCTTTCAACCCCAGGTTCCACCCCGAGCTGAAGAAATCACCATTCCAGCCGATGTCACTCCTGAAAGAGTGCCAACCCACATAGTGGATTATTCAGGTAGGGACTGCTCAGTATTGTCACTGATTCGGTGTGGAGTTGTTTGTCTGACTCAACAGCCCCTGTAACAGTCAGACAAGTCTGGGACCAGAGCTACAGGTGGGAGAAGCTTAGAGTAAAGCAGAAACTTTCTGAATTTCTAAGTTAGGACACCTTATAATTTTGTGTCAGTTTACTCTTTTGTATTTTTTTCATGTATTTTAATCTTATTACTGAATAGATGAATAGGTTCACTGTGAAGGTCCATGTGCTATCATAAATCTGTGCAACTGTTGCACAGCTAGAAAAGCCCTTCTGCCTTTTACAGTGGAAGCCAAGAGTTAGGCCATGTTAGCAGGTACCTTCCTGTCTTCTCTCTCCCATCACTGCTGAGGAAATGTCTTTGGTGTGTTTAACCATCTGGAAAAAAAAAAAGCTTTTTTTTGTTGTTGTTGGACTTGACCTTAAATTTATGTGGAGTGAGTTTTTCTTTCTATTGAATGAATTTTTCGTAGATTCAGTTAACAGAAGCTTGGTATCACTAAAAAAAATCATCACCACTGTAATAAAATTAACATATGTCATATTCTGATGTAAAAAGTTATAAAAGGAAGGGGCTGTTGAGAAATGTAGAAGGATGCAAACTATGACTTGTTCCAAAGAGAACCTGTCTACAAATATAATTATTCCTCTTCAAAATAGCTGTAAAAAATTGATGTGCAACAGACTGTTTCTGTTTTACAAATTAATGGACCAATTTCATTATTGTTTTGGAAGGAGCACTCATGAGAGTATTTTATAAAAAGAAGTTTAAATAACAAGGCTTTGACAAAGCTGCCTCATGAGCATTCTGAAATACCCTAGTTCAGTTTCAGAAGCTTTTTATTTTGTTTGCAAAAATTTTAGTATTAATGAATAACTTACTCTGTTGAATGCAGAAGCAGAGCAAAGTGATGAGCAGCTTTACCATGAAATATCACAGGTAAGTGTATTTTAGTGTTTGCTAGAAAATAGTTTTGGAAAAAATCTTTCCTTTGAAGTTCTCTGCATTAGATGGGCTTCAGTTTGAATTGAAGAAAAAAACCTTTCTTGCTTGGCATTTTCTGCTTTGTTTTGTGACCTGTGCTATAGGAAAGATTTTTCTATTTAAGAAATCTTAAATAGAGAAAGTAGGTACTGGCACTGTGTTGGTGAATTGAGTTTAAGCTTTGTCCTTCCCAGTGAAAGGACAGAACCTAAATATTCTTTATTCAGCAAGCCAGTATTGTATAAATAATTCTACCCTGAAAAGATCCATTTTGCTTCTTTCTGTCACATGGTACTATTGCATTTATGAAAAGCACAGGCTTCTTGGTGACTTTGTCATCCCTTCCCTATTTTCAGTTCTTTCTGAGCACCTTTGCACATTTTCGGCACAGTCTGTCATGGTGTTGTGTTCCATTTCTGGCATTTAGTTCGCTGCTTCAGTGGAGGCTGCACATCATGACTCTTCAGTTTGGATTTCCTGGTGGCACAGGTCTCTGCAGGCACAAGCTGTGACTGTCACACTGCAAGACAGGCTTTTTGGCACTTCTCAACATATAAGTTCTTTGTTTTAATCTCTTATTCAGGCTTCAAGTAGCTTAAACAAGTCAGGAACAGAGTTCTATAGTGAGTTTACTCTGATGTTATTATGTATGGTCTTTAATTGTCTCTGTTGCTCAGGGGTTTCTGACCAGTGGAATTCAATGGCTTTCCTTTCTCTTCATTGCAGGCAAATGTGATTTGTATAGTCTATGCTGTTAACAACAAGAATTCTATTGATAAGGTACAGTAACACATTTTATCCCATTATTGAGATGTAACTTGTGCACTGCTAATTGGTGTCAAGATGAAACCTGGATTAGACATTTTAAATGCCTGAGATGGAGTTTGAGATCAGTTGTTAAGAGAATGAACAGATGTGGTTTTGCTTCTGCTCCATTTCAACATATACGAGTTTTTAGTCATTTCACTCATCTGAGAAAGTTGCTCATTAATCAGCTCCAATTTTTGTTTCCTCCTTTGTGGGTCAGTATGTGCCTTTTTGGGAAAGAAGCAGTAGCAGTTGTAGTGAAACTTGTGCACAGTTCAGTCATATTTAATTTGAATATGTATTTTTCATGTCTGTTTTTAATCCCACTTTAGGTAACGAGTCGATGGATTCCTCTCATCAATGAAAGGACAGACAAAGATAGCAGGTGCTTAAGTAAAGATGAGAAATGTGAATTAGGCTGCACATCGATGGGTGTCAATGAACAGTGTTGAGGATATTAATTGTTTAAGAAAATCAAATTCTAAACTTAAAGTTTATTTAAGAAGTCCAAGCAACAAGAGATTTGCAGTATGTAGGTCTGTTACACGTGCCAGCAATGTTATTTATTTTGAATTTCATGGGCAGCTTTTACCAGGTGTGTTTATATTGGCTATGGTATAACTAGCTTTGGCTCTATGGTCTGTATAGCTTTTCTACTGATGCTGGTTTGGGTAATAGCAATGTGATTAGTTGCCATTGTGTTTAAATATGTGGGTTTTGTAGAATCAACAAGAAGTACATTTATGTCTAAGTGTATATCAAAACACTTTATTTAAACTGCTGTCATTTAGTTTTGCCCATTGCCTCCAGTGGTATTTAATTACATCATGAAAATAATACAGTGGTTTCTGGTGGGAGATAAAATGCTAAATTCAGATAGATATTTTTATCCATCTGTCTTTAAAGCTCTTAATATTTTTTTGTTTTTAGGCTGCCTCTTATATTAGTTGGAAACAAGTCTGATCTAGTGGAGTATAGCAGTATGGAAACTATCCTTCCCATTATGAATCAATATACAGAGATAGAAACGTGTGTAGAGGTATGCAAGACTTTATGAAGTTAAAGCAAGTAACAAAAAATACATTCTTGCCAAGCATGTATGGCAACTTTATAGTAGAAAAAGGGATTCTTTTTTTTTTGCAAACTAAATAATTTCAAACATGAGTAATTATAATAGCGAGTTTATATGTTATCTTTCTTTAGGGAAGATTACACTATTGTATAATCAAATGTTACAGTCAAATTCTAGTATTTAGAGCCTTCTCACATCCTTGCCTTTAACAAGGGTTTTAAATTTAATATTAAGCCAGACAGTTGTCTGCAAAGTATTCAAAATTGATTTAATATGTGTGGATATGTCTCTTTTCCTTTTTCTTTTTTTCCGAAGTGGAGACAGCTTTTTGATTTCTGTTCTTGGTATGACAGCGAATTATAGTGAAACCTCATTTGTTAATTAATTGAACAGGTACAGGGGCTGGATGTCTTTTTTCCAAACCAGCCCTGTACCCACAGGAGGGGACTAAGTCTTTAAAAATGTGATGCTTACTTAAATTTCAGAAGAAATCGCCAAATAGTCAAGAAACTAGCTCATCAATGTGAGGATTTCTCTTTCAGTGTTCAGCCAAAAACTTGAAGAATATATCTGAGCTATTTTATTATGCACAGAAAGCTGTTCTACATCCTACAGGTCCTCTTTATTGCCCAGAGGAGAAAGAGGTATTTATCCATAGATTCTCAGAGCAAATAATTTGGGGGGAGTGAATCACTTTTCTGTTCTTGCCTTTTCAGTGGATTTTGCATCTCTTAGTGTGTTCTGTTACCAGCACCCCACCCCCAAATGTCAGGCACTGCATCCCAGAACCATGGGGGTTTTTTGGTGTTGTATTAACCTGACCTGTCTTTCCTCTTCGTTCAAAGCAGTGAAGACAGCTTTTTGTTGCCCATGTGAACTGCTGAGTAAAACGAGAAGCTTTGCTAGTGGCTTTGAGCCAAATGTAATGTGAACCAAATTATGTCTTCAATTCAGTTCTCCTTTAGATGTACATTTCACAGTAACTCCATTTATTTCAGGGAAAACACTTTAGACTTGGCTTGATCTAAGAGAATTTGTTTTTCTGAGAATCTCGTGAAACTTTGGCAAAAGGGATAAGAAACAAGTGATGTGGCTGGTTTTTAGGTATCAGGTGGTTAGCTGAGTGTATTATGAAGGAGTATGTTTTTTTAAAAAACAATTTCCTGGGCAAATACAAATAGAATCTCTAAATGTATCCATTCAGTATTGGGCAGTAGGAAAGTTGCTTCAGCAGTACTTTGTTAAGTAGAGAATCAGAGAATAACCCTGTTTTGATTTCTTCCATCAGAATCATCTATATGAGTTAGTAATGTTGTGATAAAATTGTTGTGCTGAAATCTTTTTGGTTTTCCAAAACCAATCTCTATGCAATCTGTGTGACCTCTGGGAAGAGAAGAGTCCATCATCACGGTAGTTGTTGGGAGAGAATTACCAGTGTCTGTTTTCCTTCACTTGGAAGGTATCCTAGCAGTTCTTTTGTCCTAGAGATAGTCCATATGCTCAATGCTTTGCCTGGTAGATGAATGAGCCCTGTGAAGGTTTTCAGTATTTGATGTTTGAAGCGAGTTGGCTGTAGTTCTAGACCTACTTAGTTTTGCAAAGCACTGGGATTTTAAGGTGTTTTTTTTTTTCCCCCACCAAAAATGTTTTGGGGGAAAAAAAAATTTAGTTGTTTCTCAAAGTTTTCTATAGCAATAAGACTGAATTTAGAGAACTGAGTTTTATTTTTTTTAGTAACTTAGTAGTGCCACCTTCAGCTTGTGAAGAGCTTGAGATTCTTCTAATAATTGAATGGAAAAACATTTAATGTGGAATAATTGCTTTAAATTTATGGATATAAATTTGCTAAATCAGTTTTTTATTTCCTCTTGCTTTTTACTTTTGTGTACGTGTGAATGAATGAATGTCTCTGTTCTGAAACTGTAAATGAAGACTAGTGTGTGTTTCCATGTGATTGAGCTGCCTGGTGTCATTCAGTGTAATCTTTTTATATTTAAGCCTAGAAAGATACTGAACTTCCTTTCATTCCTTAGATGAAACCTGCCTGTATTAAAGCACTGACTCGCATTTTTAGAATTTCTGATCAAGATAATGATGGTACTCTCAATGATGCAGAGCTCAACTTCTTTCAGGTACCTCTCTTGCTTATCCTTCCACCACACTTAAAGGTGAACTATATAATTCTAGAAAAACAAGTGATTGGTTTTGAATAAATATAGTAGGGTGAACTGTGAGGGAATCAGGCCTAAATACTAAGCCTCAAGAGTGGCATAGAAGAATGGATTTGTAAAAACAGAAATGAAATTATTTTTATTTCTAACCATTGTTAAAGTTTGAATTCAAGAGCAAAATTTAAAAATCTATTAATGTACTTAAAAATAAAATACAATTTGTACACCTTTATTTCCACTAAGAAATTGCATTGTCCGTAACTAGCTTACCAAAATGTTTAAGGCTGTATTTCATACAGGACATGCTGTTTGTCCAGCTCAGTAGCCAGTGGCCCTAACATGGTATTTTTGGGTTTTGTGTTAGAGAATTTGTTTTAATACACCACTGGCACCTCAAGCTTTGGAAGATGTAAAGAATGTAGTCAGGAAAAACCTAAGTGATGGAGTGGCAGATAATGGATTGACATTAAAAGGTGAGTTTTATTTAACTCTTAAAAGATGTGTCTTTATACAGCTGATAATCACTCTTGCATGAAAAAGGTGGTCTTTTGGAATATGATCTCTGTCTTGATTCTTTCAGACTGCAAGAGCTGAGCTTACTAAACAGTGATATCTCAATGTTCTTTAAGCCCTGGGAAGTGCTAAACAAAAATCCTACCCAGTTATTTTGATACGATAAAACTAAAAGCAGTCTTCCATGACACCCCTCTCCAGGCTACTCCAAGCTAAAGCTTTCTGGTTTAAACTGTTGAAAATACTGGGTTTATTTTCATACAGCTAAGTTCTTCTAAAATGCTGGTACTGAAAAAAGCAAACAACAACAGAAAACCAAGTGGATTGTTTGAAGAAAATGGTTCCTTGGAGAACACTTTTACAAATATTATGATTTCTGAACGTTCAGTCTGTGTAGATAATGCTGTAATATCACTCAGGAGGTTTAAAATTTTAATGTGTATTTTGAGCTTTTTTTGTTTTCAAGTCTGATACTGATTCTATTGAAAACACTTGTAGCAGGTAAAGCACTGCAAGGCCTTAAGATTTCCCCATTTTTGATTTTTAGGTTTTCTTTTTCTACACACACTTTTCATTCAGCGAGGAAGGCATGAGACAACTTGGACTGTTTTGCGTCGCTTTGGCTACGACGATGACTTAGAGCTCACACCAGAGTACTTGTTCCCTCCGTAGGTATCACTGATTTCAGCTTTCTAAGCTTGAGTTTAGTCTGTGCTGCTCCTGCTTTGGCAGGAGGAAAGGGTTATTGTAGCGTATTTATTTAACACATTGTTACATCAAGTACCTCCCTTGCTTTATGACCACCCAGCCAAAACCTTCATGTGACTGAACAACACGAAGGAAGAACTCTCTTGTGCCAAATCATGTTCTGTTCTCTTTCTTCTTAAGAAAGGTGGCAGAAGAGATTCTTAATACAAAACTGGAACATAAATCTGAGCAGTTGCTTATTGTATGTGGCATCAAATTCTAAAAGACTTGTCAGTATTTTGTGTAGCATTTGAGACCTATTGAAAATCCCCAAATTAAAAAGTTAAGAGTTTGACCAATTCTGTGGCTTCTATTAAAAAATGTAACTGCATCATTTTTTGTTAAAAAATCCCAAACTTTAAAGTACAAAAGTAAAGCAAACCAACAAAAATGTAATTATTATAGAGCTACATATCATATAATGTAAAGGCACTCACTCATCATTTTAGAATTCCTAATAAAAAGTCTGTGCTTTGATCTATGTGAAGATAAATTATTAAAGTTAAGTGCTAAGGTCAGATACTAAATATTATAATTCATAAAGTATGTATTTTGAGTTTTAGTATTCTATGTTTCATAAACAATTAATGCTTCTTGGATTTGTGTTTGTTTCCAATAAACAGCCTAAAAATTCCGCCTGACTGCACAACAGAACTAAATCATCATGCATACTTGTTTCTTCAAAGTATTTTTGATAAACATGATTTGGTAAGCATTTAATCCAAGCACATGTGTGTGTGTGTGTCCTTAAGAGCCTTAGTTTGTCAGGAGTGTTGCTAACAAAAACGTGTTTTTATCATCATGTCATTTTATTCAGAAACTGGCTTTAGCTTAACTTATGGAGTCAGAACTAACCTGCTGCTTATGATTGTTTACAAGGAGAGTTGGTAGGTATAGTTGTAGTACCAAATTGTTTTTAACCAGCTCATACATTTAATCTTATTAAAAAAACAAGGAAAGAAAAATTATTAAAAAGAAAGCAGCTCGGTTTCTTGAATCTTGCAAGGGTACAGCAAGAAAATACCAGTTTAGAATAGACATGAATTAAATTATGTCTGATACCGTGTTTTGTTTCAGGATAGAGATTGTGCTTTATCTCCTGATGAATTGAAAGACTTGTTCAAAGTCTTCCCTTACATGCCATGGGGACCTGATGTGAACAACACAGTTTGTACAAATGAAAGAGGATGGATCACATACCAAGGGTTTCTCTCGCAGTGGACGTAAGTGTGATACAGGACATCTTAGTAGTTGAGAACTATGGGTATGATGATGTGTTTATAGATTCCTCTTAAAAAACTACTGGGAAAAGTAGAAGTTTAACAGTTGAAAATTGACTCAAGCAGTCAAGTTTTTGTAGCCATCCAGTGGCCTGATCTTCAGACTGTTGTTATAACCTGTTCAGGATCTGGCCAGTATTTAGTGCTAACAATGAAGAAGTGTCTCTGCAAAATGTGGAAATCTCTATGATCTCTGTTGAAATGTTATTGCTGTTGTTCTACTCCTTGGAGACGGTTTGAAAAATGGTGCTCAATAATGAGGGGTTTTTTCCCAATTTAAAATACAGAAAATGAGAAAAACGTTATTTGGGGAGATAAGGAAATACAGTGTGGGTTGATAGGCCTCAGCAAATACTGCCTTCGTAGTGTTCTGGTGACCAGTAAGGCTGGTAATCACCATTTACTCTCAGAGATTTTTGTCCTTCAGTACTGCATAGTGTCAGGAATGTTTCTATCATGTCAATCCTGAGATAGGAGATAAGGATTGTTTCAGTACTATAAAGAATTGGTACCACAGATGGTGACAATTGAAAGTTCTTTTTGTCCCCTCTGCCAGACTAACCACATACCTGGATGTGCAGCGTTGCCTGGAGTACCTGGGTTATTTAGGGTACTCCATACTTGCAGAACAAGAATCTCAAGCATCAGCAATTACAGGTAATAAAAATTTGATACAACAGAGAAATTTAAATTTAGAAATACACTAAAGAGTAAATTGTCTAATGGTTCATCTATTTTCATTTACCCTTTCGCTTTCTGCTCAAGTGAAACCTTTGGTTTAATACTTTTGAGAGATTGTTTTGTGTGCATTTTTGTGTTTTCACATACATACATGCATTTACATCTTGTGAAAAATATTTGTGTTTTTTCAAAAGTGACAAGGGATAAGAAGATAGACCTCCAGAAAAAACAGACTCAGCGAAATGTCTTCCGATGCAATGTTGTTGGAATGAAAGGCTGTGGGAAAAGTGGAGTTCTTCAAGCTCTTCTTGGAAGAAATCTGATAGTAAGAAACATGTTGCTTATATTCACCTATATATGCTCTTGAGTTAAGATTA
>QWTY01047387.1:0-13207 GCA_008033365.1 Pseudorectes ferrugineus | reverse complement strand
CTCACAGTTTCAATGTAATCAGTAGTCAATCATGTTGCATGTATTTTGTAGTGCTTCTGATATAACTTCTTTCCCTGTAGGGGATTCTTATTGTTCTTCAGGCATCTCACAAGCACACAGCCCTGAGAGTGGCCCCAAGAGCCTGACTCTGATGCATGAACCCATTTCAGGAATTTTCATAATAAGACTTCTTTCAGATGTTAGTCAGAATGTCTAATTCTTGCTTTTAAAATTAACCTTGGGGTCTTTTTTGCAGATGGTGCTTGATGCAGGATATCCATATAACCATGCTGCACTGCAGTCTCCCTGAAGGTGCAGAGAGAGGTATATAGGCACGGCTGCCAGTGAAATCAGCCCATGAGGATAACATGGCACAGCTTTTCAGCAGTTACAGCTATTTTCCCCCTGCTACTTGTCAGTCCATAGCCTATACCAAGACTCATCACACTTTTTGCATTGTCCTCTCTGCCACTGCACAGGGTACTCAGGCACTCCATTCTCAATGCTCCTCTGAAAGCAGGTCAGATGAGAAGTCTTCTAAGGGGGTTTCTCTCTTTCTACTAATTACAAAGAAAACCTGAGATATTTATCTCAGGTGTAGGTGTCCATGAAATAGATGCTTTCAACTAAATGAGATTAATCCACTTCCCATGTGATTAGCCCTTTTAAGGTTGACAGTATGGAAGCAATAATAGTAGTAGGCATATACATATATATGAGGAATTCAAAGAGAGTTTGAATATTTTAATTTTTTTTTCTGAATGCCAAGGTTATTTTTAAATTGTAATAAGGCAACCAGATCAAGGACAGTAACTAGATGAAGTCATACTGTGCTCAGCAGTATTCCCAGTTTTTTATTTGTTATGTAGAAATTGAGAGAGATGCCAGTGGAAACTACAGTAACTTCTCTCAAACAGCAGTTATAAAGGATCCTATGAAATCTTCTGCCAAATAAATACATCTCAGCACAGAGAACCTATGTTTTTCTTACTAGCATTTTAATTGGAAGCTTATCTTGTGATATTGGCATTAATGGCCATGTCCATGGTGGAAACCAATCCTATTCACAGCTTACTTCTTGTTTACCTTTTTCTTAAAACCTGGAGAAAGAGATTTAAAATGTTAATACTGTCAATAGTTCAATTGGCAAATTAAGAAGAAGGAATAGCAACCATGTTTCTTTTTCTGACGTCTTTCTCTCACACTGTCAAAGTAACAAATAATGCCAGCTGCTGCTTAAATTAAATGGAAACATTAAACTAGATTTTAATTAAAACTGTTTTCCAATATATGTCATTCTTTGTATGTGGCAATAAACTCAGCTTGTGAAACTGTTCCAGGGTGGAACTTTGAAAATTTTGAGACAGGGAAGTGAGCTAACAAGAGCCATCTCAGCATCACCACTCCCTCAGGGACACAGGATATTTAGGAACAACAAGGTAAAAGAGGCAAAGGTCAGTCAATAAGGAAAAGATCACCACAACATTTTGAGGAAGTTAAACCTTTATTTATTGCTCCATGAAGCTGTGCAGAACAGGGCATCTGACAGTCCACTTTGCCACACCCAGGGCTGTGCTGGCAGGTGCAAGTGGACTGCACAATTTCTTTTGGACAGTCAGTGAAACCATGAAAAGATGAAGTAAGCATTTTCAAGGTTATAGTACTATATTCTTACCCAAGGGGATCCTTCTCTGGGAAAGAGAGGTCATTCAATATGATCTGATATATTTATTCCAAAACCTGTTGTATAATTATTATTTCAGCTGAATTTCTTTTTTCAGGCTTAGGTAGGAGTGTTGAGAACTCCACTGGGGAATGTGAATATCTGTATCATACTGAACTTTAATTTGTGTGAATAGTTTAGTCTCAACTCTGTAGGTTAGTCATGTATTCTGTATTACCATTTTTATTTATTCAGCAGATTTTTCAGAGCAATCAGCTTTCTCTTACTTTCTGCTGTATTTTTCTCCCTTCCGTGTTTGATCCCTATTTCACTTTCACCATTTCTGACTTCTCTTTTTTAATTGTGTTAGGTCTTACAATGTCTTTTGCTCCATACAAATATTGTCCTTATCTTCTTCACTCTTACGAGGAAGAAAGCAAGCCCAATTAGTTTAATAGGTACAGTAGCATCCTAAAGACCAGCTAGGATCAGAGGCCCACATATCAGAAATGCATATGAATGTTCATTGCAGAGCCTGTATATCTTGGCTTCCCCTAAGCTGAATCATGGAGGATCGAACCAGGTGTTTCTAGATTATAACTTTAGCAGAAAACCTTGTTTTTCTGGGAACTAAATCCACCCCTGTCCACTTGGAAATTCTGTCTTCAAAGCGTACAGCTCTGACCTCATTAAAATACCCATTTAGGGCAGAATTCACTACACTAAGATGTCATAAGCTGAGCATGTTGTATATGCAGATAAATTTGGTTCCCCTTTTAATCTATGGGTAGAGAAGTCAAGTTACCTCTTTTTCTGATGGGGATGATGTAAAATATATGTTATATTTTTAAATTAGGCTTTTCTCATTCTTGCTATTCTAGGCAGGTAAAGGGCTTCAAAGAAAACAGATCCATAGAAGAGAATTTCAACGTGACACTGCATAAAAGAGTGGGGTCAAAATAGAAGCAGTACAGTACTCTCCTTGCTACTCTACACCCAGTCCATCTGTACCATGACCTCCTTCACTTTACCTCAAACAGCAAAATATTTGTTCTTCCCTGTTTGCTTGCAAAGTGTTTATAAGTCTTCTTCATCTCAGGAAATTTTTCAAAATCACAGGTGACTGAGCTCAAAACTAGCTAATCTCATTGGCACATAGCATCACACAGTGTTTTATAGGATGGTTGTGCTCTGATATATCACCACTTAAAAGAAACGAAAGAACTTTCTCCAGATGATTTTCCATTCTGAGGTAAAAGTTTCAGATGATATTTTTTCTTGTTATATATTTATGTGGGAAAAAAAAGAAAGAAAAATAAATAACTGGAGCCAAATTAGTTCTTACGCTTGTTTGTAATAAGTTGTTAAAAAAGGAACTTTCCCTCAAAAGTTCTCCTACTTTTTTGAAGTCTGAAAATTTGTAAAATAAACTCTTTCTCTTTCTTGTTATATTTCAGAATGAAAACACTATTTGCAAAGAACAGCTCCTTAGAAGTACAAGAATTAGTCTTATTCACATTCACACTCAGAAGTATCCTGTTACAGGAATTCTAAATTCTGACAGGTATTTTCATAAAGTTCTTCCTTAGGGATAGTGAAAAAAAATAGACACTGTGATAAGCAGTTGCTTTTAACTCTGATTCACCATATTTTCAAAAATTAGGTCAGATCATTTCATGGATTTCAGATACTCTCCTATTAAATGAGTCTGATGTACAATGGTAAGGCATCAAATTCAATATATTTATATCTTCTGAGATAATTAAGATCAGCATCAATGCAGCTTATCACACCAGAGAAATCAGCCTAAACCTAAAGTCTTTCCAAAACTTGAGGTCTTATTACTCTGGACTTTAAGGCTAGTGAAAAACTTCCACTGAGATAAATGGAAGCAGTACCATGTATTAAACTAGGTTATCAGCTTTTTTATCTGCCCTCTGTGAAGTTTTTAATAGTGGAAAACTCTCTAAAGTGGCGTTTGAAAGATAGCCCCACTCCCCCAATAAATGAACAAATAAAAGTAATCAAACATCTTAAAGGGCTCTTAAAAATAAATAAAAATAATTTTAAAAAGCACTCTATTTACTGCTTCTTCTTCTGAAGTGAAGCAGTATTGAAGTCCTTGTATTTAAGCAAAAGTTCAATTCCATTTTTAGGTAAACTGAAACATCTACCAAGTTAGTAATTTCTCCAGATTCTTAACTGAGTCCTAAGGGGTTATCTCATGTAGAATGATGGTGTTGTGTTAGGAAGTTTCCTGGCATAATTTTATTTCATTATTCTGCCTCCCTAAATTCTTATTTTTTACAAAAATTCAATTTGATTTCCATCTGTATTTTCAGTATTAAGAAAAATAAAAATAATATTTTCTTTCAGGGCTGTCTAAAAATGGAACACTAAAACAACAATTTCAGACAATCTGAATAGATATTCACCCCGTTTTTGGCGTGCAAAAATTTACTCTTCTCAGCTTTCTTTTTGTGAGGAATGAGATGGCTCTTGTTCATGCTTCCTGACCTGTATACAAGTCTACTTCTTTCTCTGTTTACAGTCTGTGGAAAATCAAGGCTTTTCTATAAGAGAGCAGTGTACATGAGCAGTGAGCTTTGCTGTGCCCAAATGGATTCTTGCTGGGGTGTCTGTTTTTCTGCCTAAAACCACAACAGTGCATCCTATGCTCTGAGGCTACCTGAGCTTCCTGTGCCAGGCCTCAGGAGCAGAAGAACCTCCAACAAGTGACACTGTGCCATCACCAGGTCTAGATGCTCAGGGACTATCTCTGTCCGTGTTTTCCAGAGACAGACATTTGACTAAGATGAAAGTAAGTTTGAAAAATCAGTTCAATAATAACAAAGCTAATATATATTTGTACAAATTATTTGATAAAAATTATGTAGTGTTTACAGATATTATGGCTGGATCATGAATAATTCAGAAGTAGACAGCAGATTAAATTTGTTGGATAATTTGACAACAAATAATTCAGTTAACTGAAAATTATATAAATCTCACATAAAATCCCCATCTGCTGTCTCTGGAAATGTTTAATATAGGAATATCCCAGTGAAAAAGCTCAAATCACTGTCAAATGTTAGATGGGTTCGTATTTGTTTGAAAAGAATGTGTAGATTTCTAAAAATATAATTAAATAGGGATACTTAATTAATTATGATGAACCATCAACAGAATGATTTTGTAAAGAGAAGACTGTTGGAAACAGAAAATTAGTTGAATAAAATTAGATCTCAAACTCCTTGGAATGTGAAAATGTCTTTCTTTCACTTGTTGTTTTTAAATAAATCACCTTTGCCAGGTAAAGCATGTCAGCAAAAGACAGTGATGAAGGGCATAAGGGATGTTATAAAAACTGAATAATATTGCATCTGGGCTGTGAAGCTGGGATTGCAGGAGGTAGAAAACACACATAGCTAAAATGATTTAGAAAAATATTGCAATGTATCATTTGATATACTTGCAAAACCTCGGTGTGTCATTGCCAAATGTAAACTGCAGCCTGGTATGACGCCAGCATAATGTACATCCTCTTTTAGTTGGTTTGACTTGTTTCTCAGGATAGCTTTATACAACACATTGTCTTGATTTGACAGAAACGTCATTTCTCTTCATTTCCTATACCCAGAAATGGAAAATTTATTGAATTCAGGCTCTCAAGTATAGTATTCATTTTGTTTAGATTTAGCTGGAGTTATTGCATGAAAAGCGAACGACTGCTGGCAGACTCCTTCAACCATTTCTGGACTTTGTTATAGGTACACCTACACTTGTGCATGCAGAGCAGTAATTTTTGCACTCAGTACAATTATACCAAGAATGTCTTACCAGTAAATTGAAATCAAATTGCAGTACTGACTTTTTAAATGCACAGTGTATGTTCTAATGTGTATGTGTATATATATATATATATATAAAATACTATGGACCTTGACTCTACAAGATCTGAGTATTACACATATGGCCCATAAACCACCTAAATACATATCTAATTTATCTAGATCTTCAAAGGTATTATTCATGCCTAATGTTATGCACAAGCTTAGGTGTTTTGGTGAACCAGAAGCATAGTTTTCACTACCTTGCAGGAACAAAACCTAGTCTCTGAACTTCAGAACGTATATTTTAATAGACTTTTAAATGGATTTGGGAATCAAATTAGGCTCAGAGTTTTGGGAAAGCTCTGCTTGGATTTCCATAATTAAACAAAACCCAGAGCCATGAGACTAAAAGAAGGAGATAGTAAGTAATTAATAGGTTAAAATGGAACATGCTGTGATTTTACATTGAAGGCTTTCAGGTGTTATGTCAGGGCACAGAACAGGTTGTTTAGAAATGTTCATGTGATGAGGGCATGCTCCTGCAATGTGCCACAGCACCACTCTTAAGGGCAGCCCGAGGAATACTACTACAATTTCCCTCCTGTTTTAGGAAATGCTGTCTGTTGGAACTGTGTTGTCTGATTCAGTCACTTAATGGACTACTTGTAAAACAAAAAACTGCATTCTCCACTGCAGCCACCTTCTCATCATGTCCCTTGTGGTCCTAACATAGGAAATTCAGCCTGAACATTTAGCCTTAGGTTAAGTGCTCAGTTACAAACTAGACAGAAGCTCTTTGACTCATTTGGGACACCAACTGTCTGGGCTTGGCTTTTAGCTTCAAGGAGCTGGGAAGCTGCTGAGGTACTGAATACAGAGTGCTTTTAGGTTTTTAGTGTGTGAATTTACAGCAGTTCTGCAAAGAATCAAGAACAAATGGGCAGGTAGATTAAGCTCTCAAGTTTCTTCGACAAGTCATAACTGACCATAACCATGTGGAGCAGCATGGATCCCTGGTAAGCTATAGGAATATTTAAAAACAAAGAATTCATGCATATTTTACAAGTGAAATTGGCAGGCAAAATCTAACTCTGAGGCTGAAGCTTCAGTGACAATCTCTCTCCCTTCCAATGAAAGAGAAAAATATTAGTGAAAGCATCCAGACATCTTCCTATGACACTTTTTTTTTTTTTCTTTGAAAATCCAAAGTAAACTGTTAAATAGAATTTTAAGGAAATTAGTAGGTTAGAGAGATCAGTTGAAAATCAGAGAAAGAGATTTTGTAGTCTGCCAATCTGGTCTAGAATGAAAATTTGGTGAAAAATTTGGAACTGTTGCAATAATAAAGACAAAACTCCTAGCACAGAGTAACAGAACAGAAGAAATTTTAAGAACATATCTGATAATTTTGTATAACATTCAGTGATATTGTAGAATTATTATGGATTTCAGAAAAGATTATAATTTTAATTAATTTAAAATATATAGAAAAATTTATATAGTTTCACAGGTCTGGTGATACTGGTATCACAATAATTGAATATTCTTTGCTGTAAGTGTAGAATTACTGTGAATTTATCATGTTTCCTGATGTTTTTGCTCTTGTTCACAGAGAACTGGAAGATACCAACTTATTAAATTTTTTACAATTTTGATATAGAAGTAGATAAATAACGCCTGAATTTGTGCCTAGATGTTGTGGTTTAATCCCAGACAGCAGCTGAACCTCACACAGCCACACACTCACTCATCCCCCCTTCCCACAGTGTGAGAAGAAAAGAATCAGATGAAGAATCAAAATTGAGAAAGCTCCCAAAGCTAGTTTAACAGGTAAAGCAAAAGCCATGAGAGAGAGAGAGAAAAGGAATTAACTCACCACTTCCCATGGGCAGGTGTTCAGACATCTCCAGGAATGCAGGACTCCCTCACACATAATGGTGACTTGGGAAGACAAATGCCATCACTTAGAACATCCCCCCCCCTGCTTCTTTTTACCCCAGATTTTATTGCTGAGCACATCATCATATAGTATGGGAAATCCCTTTGGTTACTTGGGGTCAGCTGTCCTTGGCCTGTCCCCTTCCAGTTTTTCGTGGATCCCCAGCCTCTTCACCAGCAGTGAAGCATGAGGAGCAGAAAAGGACACACTACTGTGTCAGCACTGTTCAGCAGTAATTAAACATCAGTGTGCTATCAAAGCTTTTCAGCACAAAGATGAAACATAGCACTTTATAAGGTATTTTGAAGAGAATTAACTCTATCCCAGCAATGATCAGTATACCAGAAAGAAGAAAGAAGAGAAACAAACAAAACCACAGAAAAAAATTAAAATAAAATGAACAAAACATAAACCAAACCACAACACAACAGTTTTCTATTTATATACAGTAGATACCAGTTAAAAAGGGGATACAGATGGGAATTATAAGAAAAAGAGTAATGAGTATATTACATCCTACTTACTTAAGCAGAGAATGTAGACCTTGCTCAACTTCAATCAAAAATGCAGTGAAAGAACCAAAAATAGAGCTCAAAAGTAGTTTCTAGTGTACACCTGCTACAACAATGCTAATGTTAGGCACTCTGTATCTGACTTTTTAGAAGTATGTGCCAAGGTCATGTTGAAACTAGGTAGATAATTTCAGCAGGCTATAGCCGAAGTCACTAAGAAGGTGAAAAATTGGTTTTTTCTAAATAATATTATCATGCAAGGGCAGCTGAAACAATTGTAAACAGTAATAGTCATGGGACTCACACCACAAGAAAAATGCCCTACATACATGGGAAGGTTTTCCCTGAGCCAACTTTGAGTATGGTTCTATTATTCTGATGTCAAATCTTCCTGTGACATAACAAATTCATGCATAAACATGTAATCTTTGTAACATGATGATATTTGCACTGATGGCGTTGGTAAAAATAAAGTGCTACTGGTTTATCAAGAGCAGATTATTATGTATTAATTTTATCAGACAATATAAAAAAATCATACTCAAGTACAATGAGCTTGCATAAAATAATCTTTGATGTAAATTGCATGTGAAATAATTTCTTTCTTCATATTCCATATTAAAATTTCAATATAAAGGATATTTGTTCTCTATCAATTTAATTTCAGAATTAAGATTTTGTGTCTGTGTATATAAATATATAATTGTGATGATTTATTTCTGGAAAGTCCCAGAGCAAGCTCTATGTTCCCCATTTAAGCACTTGTACAATCTCTACCCTATAAGCTATTCACCAGAAGTATTCCAGCATAGATTTAAACATATATTTTATGTGAGGGTGGTTTATACTGTAATCTTAAACTCCAGTGTGAAAATAATTCATGCTGAAATCCTATGTTTTCCATTCTTAAAGGGGCGAGGGGCAGATACTGCTCTTGTAAAACTTTTATAGTTAATTTAGGCTCTACATTATTATAATTTGTCTCCTTTGGCTTTTTTCCTACCTTTTTATTGTGGTTTTATCTTTTATCCATTTTTTCCATTACCTAGAATAAGAGACAAATCCTGTCTGCTTGCCCACAAAGACAACTCCATGCTTGCTATTTGCAGAAGTTGTGAATTGCAGAACTTAGAAAGCTTGCTCTGCATGCCAGAAGAAATGGTTCATCTGTGTCCTGAGCTCACACACAATATGGACTGAGCAAGCATCCAAAAGAATAAAGAGGCTTGCAGAAGCTCCTTTCTGTCCAGAATGCAAAGGAAAATGGTTGAACTATTGGAAGAGATTTGGGATGCCAGGATATGGAATGTTAGCATAGCTCAGCTAACACAGACATGGGAGGGAGTTTATGTAAATAAAAGGATTTTTATGGACCAAGGTACTCCAAGTCACTGGCCAGACTAACAGGGATATATTGCTTTATTCTTCCTATGTCTCTAGGAGGGTCGAAAGTCATCAGGCGGCCATCAAGCATTCTCTATTTCCTGATCTTTAATAAAAGGGAAAAAAAAACAACATTTCCTCCATGTTTTGCAAAGAGTTCAACTTCTTGTGCTCATGATCAATGTATATCACAAACAGCTGCTTAATGCCTACTGACAGACGTGTCACAATGTTCTTGCTCCCTCATAATTATGGAAAACTCATCCGTCTAATTTTACTGTGTCATCATCAATGGCAAACTTCAGTGGCTCTGACAGAGCTTCCTTCAGCTCTGGGGTAATTTCATTTCTTTTTGCCTCTTCTAGTTGTCTGATATGTACAAGAAAAGTGTAAGAGTTTATTCAGTTGCAGTGACTGCCAGAGTAGAAGAATAACAGATCTAGAGGATCTGCACCTGAAACTACAGTAAATGCTGAGGTGTTTGTCTTGAATATAAAGCCTTGTTACAGTGCAGCTGATTGAGGGCTCTTTATAGCATGAAATGTCAGAAATCAAGTTTGGATATGCATTTTTTGTCCTATCTGAATGTTTTATGCAACTTTGGCTAGAAGAGCCAAACTCTTGCCCCCACATGAAATGGTGAAAACTTGATCTGAAATATTAAGGGGAGGTTATTAAATCTAGTTTTAGATGCCTGTGTATATTGCAGATACCTGAATTTTTATCTAAATCTCCAAGCCTCTTCCTCATCAAAGAGGCATGTACACTTCAGGGCACAATACAATTCACCAATTTCAGCTATTTTCAGTAGGAAAAATTACACCATACAGATGCCTCTTTCCACTGTTGTATATTAGTGATATCAAGAACGGTAATTCAGAAGTGGATCCTTGTTATATGGACAAATGTGAAACACTGTCTATTTTGATTATAAAATCTCATTCTGGCATTCCATTGCCCTACTGAGCTAACAGGTACTCAGATTAACAGGACATTTGGGAAAGAAGTTTCTTCAGTTCCTAGTGGCAGTTGTATAGTGAAGGTAATGACACTTAAGTGGAATTTTTTGGCAACTGTAACTTCTTCATTTAGATACATTAATTTTTATTTGTTTTATAAAGGACAGATCTTTGGGAATATTGTCCTCCTGGTCACATGCATTTTTCCTTTTACTTGTATTTGAGATTTGAGTCAGAGTTAACTTATCTGGCAAGGAAGATAGGCAATGAATTTAAGTTCATTCATTACTTAGGACAAAATACTAACATTTGGGATCATATTCAAAGCTAGTAGCCAAATAGGTATTGTAATTTAAACATTACCTTTGGTACACAATGAACTACTATTTTGTCATGCAATATCAGCAAGAGAAACTTCTTTCTTCAAACTTTGCTTCTCTTACATTTTGTCTCATCATCAAAAGGAATGAAAAAAAGCAGAAACCAAGGTCTGAGTCCAATATATTAAAACTAATTATATGATTTTGGATGCATGAGAATATCTACATATTTTTGGAACAGTTTTCTACTTCTTTTTCTGGTAAAATCCTCGTTTCAAATCCAAACATAACACATAGAACTTTCATGAATATCAGCTAGAGAAAGTTTCTTCTTCTTCTGTCTTTCTTTCTTTGCCTCATCAACCATATTTGTGTGAACTTGATTACAGGTTCCCTCAGGCAAGGAATAACAGGCAAAAATATTTTCTTAAAAAAGCCAATATAAGTCTGAAAAAAATTTTCAGAATCTGGAAATTCTCCAGATGCTCACAAGCATAACTGGTTTAAATACGTTCTTGTGCCTTTGAAGGGTATATGAAAGCATGTGTACATGTAAGTTTGTTGCAGTAAAAAATAACAGTCTTCATATTGAGTAACAGTTTGGCACAACAAAAGTCAGCATTGTTCATCTGAAATATCCTGATAACTGATGGTTTTCTTAGCTCTTCAGGTCCCTGAATTCCGGGTTCACGTTGTAAAGAAACCTGGGAGTGTAGAGACTGTATTCCTTTTGGATAAAACTAGACTGGAAAATTTTATGCGTTCACATTATACCATTCAATATAATAGGAACCACTTACCAAAAACCTGATAAGGAGTGAGTAAAGCACAATATGGCAAGTCTGCTGTTAGCCAGAGTACACAGTAGAGATTTAACACTGGATTTTTGCTGGCTGTGGGAGAACAGACAACAAATAACCTTGTGTAGAGTGGCTTGGTCAAGTAGTACTTGACCCAGAGTAAAGCTTTCTTATTTAAAGTTAACTGACAAAATTATTGGAACTGACTTGAACAAAAGAGTTTATACTGGAACATTATTTTGTGCCTTCTGCCTGTAATGGTTTTCATCTAGTGCAGAGAACCCTATAGACAGATATGTTGTATAAAGCTGATGCATGAGCCTTTCATTCACTTGTAAAATCTCTCAACAAATAATAGAGTACTTAATAAAGTAAAATATAGTGTTTTATTGGGTTACCAAACCAAGAACAAATAATTTCAGAATCGCTACACTATAAGCAGAAAGAAGTTTCATATTCCCTGTGATGGGTGTCTAGCAATGTAATGAGGGGTTCTGCATTTGACCAGTCATTTCACCTGCCTTTTCTGTGTCTTTTTTGCTCCAGTGATATCAACCATACAGTGATACCAACAGCGGTCTAATCTTGCAGAAAATGGAAAAGTGAATGCTTTTATTCCAGTTTAACTCTGTATTATCTCATTACACAGCCAACTGGTACAAGACTGGTGGCAATATGGCATAGTTCATACAGAAGAGAAAAAGACAGTCTACTGGGGAACAGTTAGCCTCCAGATTATCTCATTTTTAATCTAAAATTTCACCAATTACCATTCAGTGGAAGGTCAAATAGCTACAAGTGTGTTATGTTATCCTAAAGTAAATAGGCATCTGTATATCAAATATATTTTCCTAGCTTAATAGATCTGTCTTTTTCTTTCTTATTAGAAACTTACTATGTCCTTCCTAAAGGTGATTGAAATGAAGCTGGTGCTCATCTAAAAACAATTGCACTACATGACTAATGCAAAGCAATTAGTCATCACGTCAAATCTTGATCACATAATCCTTCAGTGTAACATGCCAATTTTCTCATTAAGTTAGCAATGAACTGACGATAAGTGTGTTATCACTTACCTCCTTATTGGTACAACAACTGATAACCCTGATAATCTTTTACTTTAAATCCTCTGGTTTTGGGGGGCCTCATTCATTGAAGTGTGATTCACTCTTACATACTACATATTATTATTCAGTACATAAACTAACTGGCAACAGAAAGACCAATGTGCCCCTTTTAGAAAAGATAGCTGTAATGATCTTACTTCTGTTTGCATCACCCTTTCTCAATATATTAAGACTTCACTCACAAACCTGTGCTGTCCATGAGCCATCAGGTTAAACATGTTCTGAGACTTATAACCATGCTATTCTTTTTGCCTACATTCAAGACAGACTGCAGAAATAACTGCTATACTATTTTAAATCCCCAAGAGCAAAATTTACATCTAGTTTTCAATGGCAGTGATATACTACTCAGAAATTTTAAAAAGGCATAACACTAAGTCAAAGGTGTAGAGAGAAGCATATATATATACAAAACTGTGATTAAAGTACTTTTTAATAACAGGTTACTGTACCTAAGAAATATCAGAGACCCAATGAAGAAAAACTATCACCACGAGATATGATCAGGAAGGTCAGAAAGAAAAATGACTGATGCTAGAGGAAACAATATACATTTAAAACTGGCTGGTTTTCCTATGATAAAAGTCTCCAGATGTCAAAGTTGTTTTCATTTCAAGGATCTGACAAAACAGAAAAAAAGAAAAAACTTAAGCAAACAAAAAAAAAAAAAA
>QWTY01047375.1:0-14797 GCA_008033365.1 Pseudorectes ferrugineus | reverse complement strand
CTTTGTCTTCAATATCCATTCAAAATCTGTTTAAAACTTGTTTATCCTTTCTAGGATTCTACCAGGAGTCCACCCATTTGTAACTTCATACCATAAGCCTTTAATTATGAAAAAGAAAAAAGCCTGCATGAGAAATCAACACACCCACTCTTACCAACACACCTCTCCCCACCCTGTTTGTCTTGATTATACATACTTAGGTGGGAAACTGTTAATTATCACCAATTATGGAGCAACTCTGTCCTCGCTGTACAACCCCACCATATTACAGATTGCATAAATACTGTAAAATAATATGGTCCTTGATGTAAAGAGCTTTTGGCAATTTGGTCCTGGAGAGGACTCTCCAGGTATTTGCTGCCCAAGACACCTCTCTGGAATCCCTTTGCTGTTCGCCATACAACAAACAGAGGAAAAACCTCAAGAGAAAACAGGCATCTAAAAGTAAATGTCAAACATACTTAGAAACGCTTTTTGACACCGATTTTAAAATAAAAGGTTGGGCCAGCTCAGTGATTTTCATAGGATCCACAGTTTCTCCCCATACATTGTTCATTGCACAGTCACTGCAAAGCACAAAAAGACTTGGAAAACAGATCTGACAGGCACTTGGAAATACCACTGTTTTCAGGGCTTAAGAGAATTAAGGGCCTGACTCTTCCACTAGCACAAATCAGAAATAAATGCAGAGAGTCACCTGACATTATGCTGCTGTAAAACACGTACGCAGCCGGGATGTTGTGCTTGCTTCAGTGGAATAACTCCAGTGACACGTGCGGATTGACATGCAAATAAACCTCTTGAAATTGCACCAAGAGAGGTGGAGAGAGAAAGACAATCTTGATTAAAATTTTTTGAAGGACACTACTCTGAGGTGCTTAGTTATGATCAGCTCAACATAAATTATCATATAACCCATTTTCAATGAGAATGTAATACGAGCTAAATTTTACACTGATTTATAGCTTATGAAAGCTTCACTGAAAACCCTGCTTGTTTCACAAGTCCAGGTCAGTGCAGAATTAAAGTTTGTTTTCTTTCATTAAGCAGCTACGATTGCACATTAGGGGTGGAAGGTCATAGAAATAGCAAGAAGAAGACTTCTAAAAAAAAATCATCCCATGTAAGGAAAAGATTAATCCCCTGTGCAAAGCCCTCAACCTGTGTTCAGTTTGTCCTGAATCTACTGCAATGATGCCATCATTTCAAAGATGATGATGTAGATTTTGACAAGAAATATGATAATACAAGCTATGTCTCAGGTCTCTGTCTTATATTCACAGATTCTCGATTCCTCTTTTCAGACAAAAAGCCCCTACCTGTATCAAGTCCCCATTTAGTTTGGCAGTCTGCAAAGAGCAGGTGGTGGCCTACCTTAGACAGCAATGACAAATGCTTTTTTCTCTTCCTTTTCTAACCTGCTTCAGAAGTGCTGTGAAATCTCCTGCTAAAAACCACATAGGCTCTCGCAGAGTCCACATTCTGGTCACTGTTGCAGTGTACAGCCAGAGAAACAGCAGAAAGTTTGATTTATTTGACTAGTGTAAATGAGATCAGAGTAAAAGCTCAGAGCTGAGACTGTACAACAAGACCAGCAACTTGCAAAATTGATTATTACAAGGCTGTCCCATACAAAATAACAGTCACACATGGGGATTTGGATATTTGAAGAGATTTGGGGTTTGTCTGTAGATTTGGGGTTTTTAAAATTGTTATTACATGTCATTAATCTGTTCAGACATTATCTCCCTTTAATTTTCCTTGTTGCTTTTAATAGTCTATTTCAGGATATCGGCAAAGTATCTCTCTTCTTTCGTATTAGCTCCGCTCATGCAATCCTTACAGCTCAAAGACTTGTGTGATTAATAGCTCTGCCAGCAATTCCTATTTAAAAACTATTCCTATTTTATCTCTTTTTACCCTGTCCCTGATTTTCCTCAACTTGCTGTGCAGAATACCCACCGCCTGTGCCTTCACGCATCCCAAAACTTTGCAACTTTATTTCTGACCATTCCTTTTCCATTTGAAGATGGTCCTGTTGACTTTGACTGGATAATAGCCAAGCAATTTAAAAGCACAATCCTACATGTAGCTGAGTGCCCACTGTTGATGTAAGCCAAAAGCAGCCATTTGGTGCCTTTGAACGAGCTCAGCACCTTTGCAGGGTGGTATCAATGTGTTTCAGCTTGCTAAGCTATGTTTTGCCTATACCTCTGTTTCTCAGTCAGGAGTCAGCAATACCTTCTAGTCTTGGATTTCAAGAAAACAGAGAAAGGTATTTAAACAAGATCACACAGGATGTGTCACCGAGCAGGCAGTGCAGGTTCCTTATTGCAAACCTCCCAGGCGAGCACTGGAAGTGTAAGTTATATGCTCAAAATTATTCTGTCATCCCCTTGACAATTTAATTTTTTTATTTTTTTTTTTTTAATACATCCAATGCTTCTAGGCTCTGTTTAGGTAGCCATGTCTTCTCAATATCTCATTCAGGTGCAGCACAGAAAAGTCTAACAAACCTGGGCTGGCAGCCAAGCTTGCCAGCGACTGACGCTCGCTTAACTGAGCAAAGATTTGCTCTGCTCCAAGCAGGAACCTGACTACAGAAGGACCAGCAGTGACAGCGAGGGTGCAGGCTTGCATCCTAACAGCCCCGGCTCCAGCTTGTGCTCAGGCAAGTGGAACCAGCACTTAAGCTGAATGCTAAAAGGCTCCAATCTTCTGCTCCTTTCCAATTCACCTCCTGTATAAGCCCAGGACTTCTTAGTAAGAGCAGCACATTAGGGTAGTTACATTGCTAATCGGGGCATAATTTTAATCTCAATGAAAGGTGGTTTAAATGTTGAAGAAGGAAAGTAAAGGGAGGCATGGGAGAGAAGAGGTGGAGAGGAATGAATGGCTTAGAATACATTTTAAAAAATATATTCTTGCCGGTAAATGATAGAAATAAATCAGTAGTATGAAGTCACTGGTAGCTGGATCTAAAACAGAGTTTATGACCATTTGCTAAGGGGCCAACATAAAGCTTAAGCAAAACTAATAAAAATAGAGCTTCCATGAGCAAATAGAATGTTCAGCTGTTAGAACAAAGTCTTTGATTTAAACGAAATTACACTTCTCCAAAGACAGACTACAGGTGGATTTATCAAAATCTCTGCCCCAAAGGTTTTACTGTCTAACCAGTCAATGACTGCGGCGTGTGTGTGAGGGGGAGTAATAGAAGCTAAGATGTCTAAGTGAAGTCTGTATCCAGACTTGCCTAAATTTCCTCGCCTCACTTCAAAAGAAGTATCTTGTCTTCCATGGAGAGCAACTGAAGAATTACAGCTTTCATGTAAGCAATTCAATGATTAAGGATTGTCCCCCAGTCTCCCTCTCTTTTTTGTTTTTGTTTGTTTGTTTGTTTGTAATCTACTTTTTTTTTAAGTGATGAAAGATTTTGTTGAATGGAGGTAATTACAAAAGGTAAAATGCTCTGATGGCACAGGTGAACTACAGAACTGTAGAAGAAAAGGCAGCGTTGGTCTCATGCATATGATTTCATCAGCATTCACACAGTTTTGGAATCCAGTGTCTGATGCTTTTCAGTCTTTGAAAAGTTGCTGACTATGACCCTGTTTACCAAACATACTAGCAATGTACTTGTCAAAGAACACATTTTTACCTATGCAGTGGCCTGATGTTGGGTTTGATGTACAAGAAGCACTGTACCAAGCTGTTAACAGCAATGAAGTTAGCCTAGCCTGTGGACTGAGATAACCCCTTAAAATTTTCATCTCTTAAAACTTTGGTTTACATTTCAATTAGGTCACAGGCGATATTCATTTGGTCATGTCAATCTACGGATGGCATAGCTTGATCATAAAAATCATCAGAGAGCTAAGTACAATTGGTAATCTCAACAGCGGGCAAAGATGCTCTAAATTAGAAATGCGTGGGTGGGTTATGTATCTCTACTATCTGTTTTCAGTAATCCATCCACTACGCATTATTCTTTTTCCCCGTACATATTCTTAAGTAAATATAAAAGTGAAAATAAAAATAGCCCAACTGAGGTGTCCTAAGAAATAAACATTAGTGGGAATGGGCAGGAAAAGCAAGAACAAAAGTATAACCTTCTCAAAGAAAGATCTTATAGTCCATAAACATAGAATCATCGCATCATTCAGATTGGAAGATTGAGTCCGACCATAAACCCAGCAAGTACCAAGTCCACCACCAAGTCACATCCCTCAGTGCCACAACATAGAAGAGTTCCTGTGGCCAGATCTCTGCTTCGTCTTTCAGGAGACACAAAAGAGAAGATCACCAAAAACTTTATCACCATTACTATTGAAATGGCTTTTTTTTTCTTCCCCCCTTCCTCTCGCAGAGATTTTTTGAACGTGGATCTTATAATTGAAAGCCAGTGGATTAAGCACAACACATCAAACCACTGTTAACACCCAGTCTCCCGCAAGGCTGAATCCTAACAACTCTGTTTTCTGCCTACAGTATGTGCAAGCAAGTGGAACCACCACATGCACTGCATGCTAAAGGCCACAGCCTTTGTCTTCTCCAAGTTCTGTCTATTTCAGAGGCTAACATGCTGCAATTAGTCTAATTAATGTGAAACAATGAGCTGTGTTACCACTTATCAAATTGATTGTTCCCCTATCAAAACAAAACAGGCTGGCTTTTTGATGTAATTTCAAGAGATGATTTGAAATGTCATGTTGCTGCAAGCCAATTACCTTATGACTGGAGTCACGGTCAACAGAATACATAATTAGCACGAGTTTGGGAAGGCTGCTTACTGCTAGTATGCTAATTAACTGTCTTTTGTCATAAAACAAAAAGGTTGTAGCTAGGGTTGTGAAATAGGTCTTTTTTATTTACATTTCTTTGTGCTTATCAATGTGAGGCATGACAATGCAAAAGAATGGAAAATTTTAATTCCTCTACTTCAAATTAATAGTGAGCCGCAAGGTCAGGCGCAGCGATGGACTACGAGCAGCACTCAGCCTCTGCCGCGTGCAACGCACAGGCTGCTCCCCCTGCCCAGGACGGGCCAAAATCAAGCATCCAGTGAGTCTCACACCAAAGAGCCACCGAGCAGCACCTAGGGAACAACTAATAGGCATGTGATGGGTTCCAGATGCTCCTTTCCATAAAGCAGGAGAGGAGCACTGACACCCGAGTGTGCTGACTGCCATCCCACCACACCTCTTCAAAAGCGCCCTCCAGAAAGCTGAAAACACTGAACTATAAACAAGTGGCATTATTACTTCTGCTTCAGCGTGGTGCTCACAGAACGCTTAACAAGGGCGTGCAGGATAGGAAACGAACCCTGCCTGTAAGTAAAAAGCTTCATAACTCAGCTGCTGCCACCTCCTCTCTGTCGCCTCATTTGTGTGATAAATTCTGTATTCCTCAGGCATTCGTTAAAGATCTGATCCTGCATGGCGCTGGGTGCCCTCTATACCTATAGGTTTCAGGGGAAGCTGAGGAGCTCATTACTTTGCAGGATAAAGATCTACCAGAAAGAATCCAAACTTAAAAGCTGGCTGTCAGCAGCTCCCACTCTGCCCTCCCTCATCCCAGCGCCGCTCCACGCGCCATCACACAAGGGAAACGGAGGGCAGAAATTAGCTTAGTGAATCATTGCTAATTCCTACCAATTTAAATTCTGGTTTTCTTTTTCCTGCCTATAATTCAGCACTTTATTTAAGGTTTTGCTTGGCCTGAGCGAGTCCCGAGAGCAAGGTCTGGAACTGCTGGAAGTTTTAATGATGTTGTTTCGCTAACAGCTGCTGACTTACGAATCCTCCTATTTGTCGTAAAAACGATTTTGTTTCTCTGTGCATGCTTGGTTTGAACCACTATAGAGATAATTCTCATGCTTCTTGATAGCCCTTAAAAGCAAGAGAGATGTGCAAATCACTGTCTTATAGAGAGGAGAAATTAAGTGTTCAAAACCTAGATCAAAAAGTTGTCAAGCTGGCCTTTTCTGAAGATTTCATTTAAATTCAAACCCAGTCTACTCCAGGTTTGCACAAAGAGTCGTAAAGTTTCAACTCCAGAAATCACATAGAGTGGATCACCCTTAAAATCATGATATGAAATCAGTAGGCATTCCTAAATTATTTTCCGGATTTCTCTTTCAATCCAAGTGAAACTCAAAGTGTAACGAAATAAGGTATGCATGCAGGAAGGCTAAATTTTTATCTCACATGATGAAACCTATAACGAACAGGAAAACACTAATTTCTTCTGGTGCTGTCATTTACTAGAATCAACATCATCCTTCCTGTCTTTATTCAGCAGAGAAAACAAAGCTAATCCCAATTTCTAAAGAGCTGGCTAATAAAGGAGTCAAGGGATCATTAGTCTAATTAACTCATTCCTGTTTTCAGTTTACATTTCATTATGCTATTACACTCTTTGAAATGTCAATTTTTAAATACCATAGAAAACTGTTTAACATATAGACATTATGTTCAACAAATCTAGAGACATATAGAACAGTTACTCAATATTAGTAACTTAATAGTATCCTGGTATGCAGCTAAATATCTCCCAGCCAAAGCATTATTGTAAACTTCATGTATTGATATAAAAATCAGGGAAGTATTTCAGTGACCCTTGGCCCCTTGCTTAATGGCAGTGCTTTTACTACCTGAGTATTTAGTGATAGTCATGTAGATGTCCTTGCGTCCACTTTTGGTAATCGGACCATTTTATTCTGAACAAAAATAAACCAGGATACGAAGCTACAACTTCCTGCCAGGTTTCTTTTTTTCTTCTTTTTATTGGGTGCCTTTCTATAGCTTAACATAATGAGTCACTTACTGCACTTTAAGTCAATTTTTAAATTGATTTAATGAGTCATCAAGTCATTTACTGTCTTTTAAGTCAATTTTTAAATAAACACAACTTCTGTTGAATTGACGGTAACTTCTGTAATCAGTTGTTTGGAAACAATCAGCCTCAGTTAACAGCATGGGCTTTACTGCTAAGCTTGCAGAGGCAAGTACAAGTTTCATAAAACAATTAAATTAATGATATAGGTGAAATATTACATAATGATACGTGTGTGCACACAAAAGCAAGTAGGAAGGAAGCAAGCCTGTAAGCACACACACACCAACAGGCATTTGTCTGTCTGTACCTCTGAACATCTCACGTGCACTGGCTTCCTTCCTACTGGGAGCAAACAGCTCTTGCTTAGCAGCCAACGCAGTAAACCACTAAATGTAGGTAACACTACACACAACTTGCCCCCACACATCTCTTGAATTGCTCACACGTTTAAATTAGACATACATCACAAACTGTTGGACCACAGCCTGAAGGATGAAGACATTTTGCCAGTGGGCTTCTTCACACTGAAATATACACAGGAACTTGGGATACCTGACCAACTAGGACGGGCACAACTGGCACTATCTCCTTGGTATCCCCTTTTCTAAACGATCCTTCTGTATGTGTGAGCCTTTTCTGGAATGTCTGAGATCTATCAAACCCCTTTTGAAAACCTTCTGATACCACCTGGGCCGTACTTACAGCACAAAGCTCACTAGCTAATTCCCTGGTTATTTTAATTTCAGAGATCTGGAATTTTGTCTTCTGAATAGCCAGACCCCGGCTGAGATCTCTACAGCACCTATACAACACCCTAGAATTCTGATGGTGTGCTGATGTAAGTTCAGCTCTTCTGGGCTGTAGGTGCTACAGAAAGGATGAGAAGTTAGTTTTAATATCCACCTGTTCAGTCTATTGCAGGAAAAAAAGTGGTTGCTGATTCCTAGCAAACAGAATGTGAGAGTAGGTATGCCACTGGCTGAGGGAAACCACGCAGCTACTCATGGTCGCTGTTTTTTGTAGCTGTCCTTGTTAGGTCCTTCTACCCTTATGGCAGGAACAAGGGTGCAGCTTTATACACAAAAGTTTGGAAAGTATGTCTGAGAATAGGAGTTTGTACTAGAAATCTCTCGCCTGGTGAAACACACGATTGCACCTCCGGATGAGACAGAGATTAAGAGATGTTTATCAGAACTTGAAACTGAGGGGAAACTCGAGCAGTGGCAGCCATATGCTATGGAATCTGTGCAATGTGTTTTTGGGATCATAGCATGGGGATCCCAGATCTGCAGGAAGCAAAGAGTATGTTACCATTCCCCTTTTTGTCACCAACAACAATATGCTTGAGGAAAAGAAGTGCCTTTAAAAAGATGTAAAGGAAGACCATGAGTGCAGTATGTGAATAATTTTAATGGCTTAACAAGGATTAAACCACATCCATTAATTAATGTATTTTGAGAAGGCTAATGAAAAATAACATATCTATCTGTCCAAAACATAATACATATATCTTTAATATCATCTCTGCTTCAGGAGGATTGAATCCAGATAGGAACTGTGGCTAACAAGGTACCTGATAATGCTCCTGCAATAAGAGGTGAGCATTAGCTCTCATTAATTCATGTTCTTAGTGTAACTTGGCTCCACAGGCTGCCCCGATGTGATCTAACAGGATGTGGCATGCCAGAATGCATCACAACATGTTTGGAATTGTAAAAGCACACAGACCCTCAACAACTAAACTTCCCTGCAACCCCTGGTATGGAGTTCAGCATTCCTGATCAGCCGCTGTCTCAGCTTTATTATCAACATGTTATACCTCCCACTGCTTGTTCAATGAGTATTTTCTCTCTTCTGTTTTCTAAACCAGCCAAAGGAGGTCAGTGCACCTTAATTTAAAAACAAAAGCACAGAATGATGCTTAAAATTTTGACTTACTGGGGTCTTTTATTCTCTTCCCCTCCACGTGTTTCTACCTGGTATCACCCAAATCTAGCATTGCCGAGAGAAGACCGAGGCGATTAGGAGATACACACAGTTATTTTAGCAAATCCCTTAAAAAAAGTGAAATAATTGGACTTGAAAGAAGCCTGAAACATTAGAGCAAAAGCGAGTACAAAAGAAGGAGCTGTGGCATCGTACGCCCCGTCTAACAAGGTATTGAGCACCGAAGCCCAGGGGACTCTTGGTACACTCGCTGTGAAGATTAGACAAGAGCACTCGCGCAGGACACAGCAGGAATATGAAGGGACATGAAGTGAGCAATCCCAGCAGACAGCCTGTTGAAATGTCAGTCAGGCACTCTGCCTCCACCACCTTTCACAGAGCTAAACATCTCTTTATGTCAGAACAAATTGGGCAATCCTCAAATCTTTTTTTCCTCTCCCCTGACTTCAATGCGGCGCCGAGCGCTGGGAAGGAGCGCGGGAGGAGAGCGGGAGGGAGCGCGTACAGACAGTTCACTTCAGTTCACATGAAAGCGCCCTGACACGCTACAAGACTGAATACTGATATTGGCAACTCTTACAATCTTATCAGAGAGGCAGGAGCAGCAGCAGCCGCCGTGCTGCAGACCTTCCCCCTTTCCAATTACACCGGGTGGCTGTTCCTTTCCCAAGCATCCCGCAATGTCCTTTGAAAGTAAACTCCTGGGCTTGATCAAAGGCCGCAAAAGCAAACACGGTGTTTCTGTATTTATGAGCATATTTACTTCTGTCATCTTTTTCTTGTTTTCACTCCTACCTTCCCTTGCTAGTCCATTAAGGAAGTCTAATTTTAACCAACATCTAGCACAGTGCTCAAACGCAGACTGGTGAGTAACCACAATCTTATTTTAAATTATTTGGTTTCACTTGCAAAATTCTGCACAGGGTATTTGGTTGGGTTTTTTGACTAAAAAGCATACACAGAAGTTATTTTTGCAGGAGAACAACAATATAGAAACCTTTCCACTGACTTCTGTGAATATTAGAGAGGTTTTAGTATGATTGTATAGAGACCATGAATTAATGTGATTGATTTTTTAAAATTTGATTCAGCACATGAAAACATTGCTTTAAAAATAATCAGCCAATTTTCATTCTTGAAAAAAAAAGCATATAAAACCAGAAAACTTAACCCAGCCAAGACATGAAGAACTCTGTGAAACTGCCTCCAAGAACATCAGATTAAGCTGCTAACTCCACACTTACATTATAAAGATTCTGAACAATAAAATTTCTTCTGAAGTACCGGTCTGAGCACACCCCAAACAACAGACACACCCCAAAAATCCCTCCTCTGACAAATAAACCCATGGTTTTAAAAAAAGGAAAGTGAATATTCAATAAGAAAACATAAATAATTGACCACTGCCATGCCTGGCCACCTACTATTTAGATCAGAGGTTTATTGTAAGCATGATCATTTGTACAGGATGATCAATTTCTAAGACTTAATTATGGATATTTTCTAAAAGCTGCCTAACATTTCTTATATTAATTGATTATAGCTAAAGATCAGGTGCATTTCATTACAATTTTAAGTTTCTGTTTATGATATTCAGGCAGGTAAATGCCTGTGTGTATGGAAGAGACATTACCAGACCATTTACTGCCCATTACCACTAAGAAAAGAAGCCCATACTGGAACAAACTGTGCAGCATTTCTGGCATTCGTTAAAGGAAGAAAGCTTTATAAGAAAAAAGAAATACCACTGATTTTTACAGGTGTTTAATAAAGATAAGCTGAAAAAAGGGTTCCTATTTTAAGCTTGGTGATAGCTAAAAATGCATTCAAATATGTTCAAAAGCAATCTGAAGTCTCCTAAAAATGGGTGTTTAAAAGTATTCAAGAAAACAGTAAAAATGCAAATATTTGTCACATTATTGTAGGATATGGGACAAAAATGCTCATAAATTCAAAGAACCCTGCTGAGGCAAACTGCATTTCATTTAAATATGACATTATTTGGGAGTCATTAAAACAAAAATAATGTTTATCGGTTGCATTGTAAAGGTTACTGTGAGAAAACAGCCAAAGTTTACCCGTACTCGAATGAGTGGTGAAAGGGACTATGAGCATAACACCCTTAATTTCAATTGTTGTAGTTGTGCTGTGGGAAATAAAAAGACTTAATGTAATTGATGATTCACTACTGTAGAAATACTACAGTAAAAATAATGAGGATGTATCAGTATTTTCAAGACTCTTGGTCTGATATTCTAATGTACTTCATACACATTACAATGAGACAAATTAAAAAAGAAAAAATAAGAAGGGTGCCAATAGTGACTGCTGACTTTTCACTCAGAAATGTGTTAAATCCCAAGAAGAAAGTATACAGTGCCTTGTGATTGCTACAAAATACATTCAACAGCTGTCATCCCTCCATTCAAAGATCTTTCCTGATTTTTTATTAACAAACCCACATAATGGGACACTTAGGCTACACAGAAGTAGGCTAATATGTTGGGTTTAATTTTAAGAGCCTAAATCTCATTATTAAATGCATCCAACCTTGCTGAAGAGAGATGGCTTCTAGCTACAGCCATGAAGAGCCTTCTGCAACCCAAGTTAAAAAAACTTGTGTTTGCATGGACTTGCACAAGTCTGTCTATACTCCTAAAAAACATAGTGAAATAATGCTAAAGACCCCCAAAACCCTAGAGCTGCCATTTTGAACCTTAAACCGTTCCCTGAAGTCATTCTGAACCATTAATTGCTGGTTATTTGTACATGGAAATCAAGATGTAGATGCATGCAGACCCCTTGATTACGCAGACATTTAGTCAGTGGCTTTACTACTGTGAGTAGTTTTTGGTGAAGCAATCAAATTAAGCATCCCATTAAATATCTGATGTAGGTAAATCAGGTCTTAAAATTTGATCCGTCTTGCATTCCTCCATCTCTTAGATTTGATTGTATTTGTGAAAATCAATCATGCACTTGCCTTAGTCCTGCCTTAATTCTGTCAATGAATTTAAACGCATCACATACAGCATTTTTATGTGGTTTAAATTCAGCTATGAAGACCCATTAGGGTTCTGAGTTAAAATAATTCTGCACTGCACCCCACTGAACAGTGGCTTGCCTGGACTGCCCATGAACTGGTCTCACTTCCAACCCATTTTGGGTGTTTCCTTCCAATACGTCTTGAGCCACGTGGTCTGAGGGGACAGGGAGAAGGGCTGGGATGTTACACTGCCTCTTACTGCTGCGCACACGCTGTAGTTAAACATATGCTTATTTACAATGCCCTGCAACACCCTGTACCTAACACAGCTTCCTGAAGCTATTAAAAGTGGACACACAATAACTGCAAGCAGAATTTGGCTTATTGTCTCCACAGATTTGTGCTAATATACCAGTGTCTCAAGACATCACTTCATTTTCATAACAAGGAGGAGATTTAATTTCTACGGATTTCTATAAAAAGCAATTTGGAAACTTCTCAACAATGATATTGCTTCCCATAAATGCCAAATTGGTAAAAACATCATAAGAGGAAAACACAGCACACTGACAATATCATTTTTTCTAACTTAAGTACCAGCATTATTCAAAGACATTATACTGCTAAGTATCCAAATAATTCATTCATTTTAAGGATCGAAAGCATAATATTATTTTGTTAAATTAAGCTCTCGCTTTCCCAAATCCCTCTTTTCCACTTAAACTGAGGAAATAAAGGCAACTGAAAACACATCTGCGTGCAAGGCTTTTCTTTTCAGTTTTCAGGGGTTGTTCTGTTCTGGCCGGGGTGTGCACTTCCCTTTTTGCTGATTACCAAAACCCAAAAGTAACTGCAATATTAATTGTAAATCCCTGCTTTGGATGATAAAATGAGCCTCAAGTATCATCACCTCATTCCCACCTTCCACTACTTGCAGGAAGGAGGAGGTTGGTGAGGGAAACTATCATTTACCTCTAACTTATTGGTACTGCTGTAATACAGTCTCTCCAGCTAAAAAGGAATTGTAACAACTGAAAGAGGCTGTTTAAAATTATATCAAAGATCAAAATTTCTGACTATGGTAGCTTGGGGTGGGGGGCAGGGGGCAGATAGCCCAGTTTTAAGCATAACCTATTAATTGATGAACATCAGGACTTTGTGGTCATTTAATGCTCCCTATAAATGAAGACTTGATAACAGTTATTGATCTCAGTTTTCCTGGAAGAGGATCCCTGGGCTCAGCAGTGAGCAGTTTTGCTTCTCTTAGTTCATAAATACAAGAATAGGGCTATTGCTCAAATGCCACCCTAACTGCCGAAAATGGAATAAAAGTAAATTTCACTGCACTGTGGAAAGCAATACAGGTGTATTTCCACAGGGGTTTTTTTTGAGTGGATAGCTCAAGGTTAATATAATCTCAAATTTCCTTATGGGAAATATGGAATTGCCACAGCTGACCCCTGCTATCATTTGAAAATATTTTCTTCATGAAAGCCTCCTCAAACCATAGAAGTATGTAAGTAACTGTTCTTATTTATTTATTGATCTTCCTTGTGCTACCATGGAACTGGAATACCTCTGAACATTAATGAATTCAGCCTAACAACACATAAGATGGGACTATGAGCATTTCTGCTGCCCAGGCAAGAAGCTAAGCCAGGGAATAGGAAGTGTTGGGCTGTTGTACCTGCAACACAACTGTGTCACAAGAAACAGCTGGAAATGGCCATTGTCTCTCCTGTCTGATTCTTTTGTCATTCAAGGCTTTTCCCCATTTTCCTTCTTTCTAGCTATTTCTCCCTAAAACTCTGCTATAGGCTCATCAAATCAAAAGCTGATTTCTAAAACTTTCTGTGGAGCTGCCAGAAGCACCTCCATCACTGAAAATATACTATCACAGGATTTAAACAGAGAAAATTAATCCCCTCCCTCTCTCCACCTTCCCTTCCCCAAAATGAGAAAAACAGTCTCTCCATCTCCAGACCCCCAGGTCAGATTAAACCCGGATGCTGAAGGAGAGACCTAGAAAGAGGTGCACATCCCTTCCAATGAGGATTTAAGGAGAAGCTGCACAAGTAGCTGAACTGTTGAACTCAGTCCTCTGCCTTAAAAATACATTTCATCGGGATTGTTAATGCACGATATAAGTACCCAAAAGATGCAACAGAATTCTGAAATATGAATTAAGGACGTATTGCCATCTCCAGTAAAATAATAAAAGTAGAGAGATTAAGAGGCAAGCATATCTTTTTGAATTGTAGAATAGGTTTATAGGTCTTCTAATAACAACTTTTACTCAAACCTTACATAAATAGGCTTATATGATACAAATATTATGTGGGCTATGTGGAAACTACAAGGTCCCTAATCATGTTTAGGGATTACTTGACAGAACAGAGACATTTCATTCCTATTGGACCTAGGGATTACAGCAAAGAAACATCTAATATTCCATTTTTTAATTTCATGCATTTTTTATTTACTTTTAATGATGCTGTATATATTCATCATCCTGAAATATTAAAACAGTATGAAAAAAGTAATAAATTGGTGGAAAATTTAGGGAATGGGAATGCAACAGCACGCAAATCATACACTATCAAGTGCTTGATACACATTTAAAATTACTGTCTAGTACAGCAAAGCCAAATTCCTGGCAGATTTCTGAAGCGCAAAGTCACAATAAGAAGATCAGCAGAACAGACTGAAATAATAGAATATTCATCCCCCTAATCCATATGCAATTCTTTAGGGCTTTTTTTTAACAATGCATATGAGGTCTGACTGTATTCAGGATTTAAATAAGTTGTCTCTCTCTCTCTCACACACACACACTCTGTATTTTTGTAAAAAAAAAAAAGTATATACAGTTATCATTTCTGCTCTACTGCACCCACACTGACAAGGTTAGCACATCTCCTCACACCTCAGATGAAACAATAGCATTTTAAACAACAAAAGTGTTAAAAGAAATACATTTATTCATACCATTGAAACCTCCTGCAACAGCTGTGTTGAAAGGAA
>QWTY01047368.1:0-12546 GCA_008033365.1 Pseudorectes ferrugineus | reverse complement strand
TGGGACAGTGGACGGTGTCCCTGCAATGGGGTTGGACCCAGATGATCTTGAAGGTCCCTTTCAACTCACCCTGTTCTATGATTAATGTTACACTCTGGGTGTAGGTTTATCCTTGCTTCCCAGAGGTGAAGCTGGTCAGGAAAAGGCTCCTGAGGATGCTCGGCTGTGACAGGGCTGAGGCTCAGGGGCTGTCACTGCCCAGGGTGGGGTCTGCAGGTACTCCTTTGTCCCTCCTTACACTGGCTGCCTCCCTGCTGGGGATGCTGTGTGGGGTAATGAGGTGGAGGTGGATCAGAGTAAGCCCTGCCTGGCCTCCCTGTTGCAGGCAAATGGATTTTCAGCTCCAAACAGTTTGTCGTGACTGTTGGGACACCCCCATACTCTATCCTGCTTTGTGGGTGCGAGGAAAAGCTTTGTCTAAAACAGCTTCCCATCAGGGCAGGATGGGTTTCAGCATGGCCTCGAGCACCAGGCTGCAGCAGGACTGAGTTTTGCATTTATTTTTCATCTTCACTGAGCATCTGCTCAGATTCTTCTCTGAGGTTATCAGACAGTAACTGCTACCTTCTCCAAAATGGGATCACATCCCTGTCTTGAATGTCATGGAATGTCTGGTGGTTCCAGCCCGTTCCACCCCGAACAGCAGCTGCTGGGAGTCCCAAAATGAAGGGGGACAGGATGACAGAGGCCTGGTTCTGGAGGGGAACTCTCCTCCTGTAAATAAGTGCTTTCAAACCCATGCTGGATACCAGGAAATTCCTCACCCCCCTTAGTCTGGGCCTTTATGAAAGCAGGTGATGGTTTTGCTCCCCAGGGAGCACCTGCGGCCAGCAGGGTCGGGGTTGTCCCTGCAGCAGCCGTGAGTCCTGGGTGGCTGGAATGTCCCCACAGCCCTGGGACTGGAGCTGTGCAGGGTTTTCCCTGTGTGCAGGGTTTTCCCAGCCCGTGCCCTGTGCTGTGCTGCGAGGGGCTGGCCAGGAGCAGGGCCTGGAGCCAGGGAGGTGACATCGGGTGCCCGGGAATGGGACAGGGCCAGACGGCTGCTTTGGAAGTAAAGGCAGGGAAATGTGCTGCTGCCTGCTGGGCAGCCACCCCTCCTGCCCCAAATACCCCAAAAATGAGCTGGTCCTCAGTGCTCAAGGTGGGGGTGGAGCAGTGCTGCAGCACCCAGCCAGGAGCCTGGATAATTTCAGGCTTGTTTTGTGTTTCCCAGATACTGTTCAGCAGAGGTTCCCAAAGCACATTTCAAATAATAGGCAATTTTCCCTTTTACTGCCCCTTTCAGGCTACTAAACGCTATTTTCCTTTTCCACGGAAGCAATCTTGGGCACATGGAAGCTGCTTGGCCTCTGCAGACACACACAGTGCAGCCGAGGCTGGGAGAGGATTCATTTAAGAGTCTCAGGCTTGAGTTCTCCTTTTTATGCTGTTTCTGCCAGATTTGGGTCTACGATTCTCCACAAAAGGTAGCCAAGGCAAAATATATGTGCAATTAGATTGTACATGGAAGCAGACTGGGTGATGGGTCCCAGCCAAGCTCCAAATCTGCTCCTGATGCCAGGGTTTGTGGATTGCTGTTAATCTGAGATGTAGCTTTGTACACTTAATAGGTGTGTGATTGATCCTGGTGCCAGGAGATTGGCCATTCTCATCAGGTCATTCTTTATTTATAACCTAAAGCAGCTGGAAGTTTCCTCCTGGAGGGAGCGGAGGTCCTGGAGCCGCACTGGCAGGGACACGGCAGGGTCGGTCCCTCTGCTGTCACCAGCCGGCTGTGAGGTGGCCTCAGGGTGAGTCCTGGAGCCGTGGTGGCTGGAGCTGGGATCTCCCTCCCTCTGGCAGGGGGAAGGAGCAGAGAAGCTCTGGAGAAGGAGCTGCAGCTCCTCTCAGCCCACGGCCTCTCTTGCAAGGAGAGGCTGTGCTGGGAGAGACAGTGCTCGGGATGGAGAGGGACTCCCCTCCCTCTGTCACCCAGCCCCTTCCCACCCACCCATCCATCAGTTTAAAAATAGCTGCTGGGGGTCTTTTTAATCCCAAAAGCCTCAGGCTGGTGGTGAGACTGGTTGGGAAGGGAGCGATGTGCCTGAGCGTGCACTCGGTTCAATTAACCAGCGCCGTGTCAACCACCACCAAGCTCCCCGTCCCCCTGCCCGGGCTCAATTAGCTCTCCCTTTAATGAGAGCCTGCCTCTTGCCTTGCTCAGCTAATTAAAGAGCCCATGCCAGTAAGCCGTGGCACCAGGTTGACGGTGGGGAGCTTTTCTGAGCAGGATGTGAAGGGAAGAGGGATCACGCTGGCAGCAGCTGCTTGGCTGGGGGCCCTGTGGGTTCAGCTCACCCCCACCGAGCTACTGGAAATTGAATACCAGGTTTTAAACCCTGGTTATAAATACGAGTGCGGGAGCTGATGCAACCCTGGCAGACGCGAGCGAGGTGTTTGGAAACAGGAGACTGCTGGCAGGGGAGGCAGAGCTGCCCCACTCCCCCCTGCCAGCTGGGAAAGCTGCTGAGGGGGTCCCTGCCACCCCCATTCCCACCACCCAGACCGACCTGGGGCTTCAGTGAGGGAATTAGCCAGGGTAATTAGTGGGCTTCATTTGCTCTTGGGTCTCTCTCCCCCTCTAATGAGTTATTCAGCCTGGAGAAGAGAAATCTCTGGTGAGACCTTAGAGCCTCTAGAGTCCAGTTCCTAAAGGGGCTACAAGAGAGCTGGTGAGGAGCTTTGGACCAGGAAAAGGTGCTGGGAGTGACAAGATAAGTTTCTGAAGCACTTGGGACATCTTGGTTCCCCCTTCCAAGAGCAGATCTGTGCCGAGGTGGGTCAGAGAGGGGCTGGGTGGGAAGCTGAGGGAAGGGTGTTCACAGAATCCCAGAATGGTTTGGATTGAAAGGGACCTTCCAGACCATCTCATGCCATGGGCAGGGACACCTTCCACTAGAACAGGTTGCTCCAAGCCCCATCAACCTTTCCCCACAGGAGAGCTGTTCCATCCCTCAGCTGTTTCAGGACGTGCTGAGCCCAGGCAGCACCCATGGGTGTTTTCTGGCTGAGGTCTGGTGTCAGAGCTCTGTCTGCAGCTGGCTCATCACCTGCAGGGATTTGGGAGTGGAAGTACCAAGCCAAGTCCACCTCTGCTTCCTGCATCTGTGGCTGCTCCAAAAATCCTGTTCCCATTAATAGAAAAAATGTCCTGGTCTGAGTGGGGCAAAAGGGGGTCCCAGTGATTCAGCTGGGGTGAGGCCCTTGCACTGCAATCTCTCAGCTGGTTCACAGCAATGACTGTAATTTGTTAGGAATAGACCTTTGTTTGGAATTCAGGAAAGAATTTTGCACCTGCTGAGGAATATTTCAGGCTGGTATAGAAGAAGCACAGCAAAGACTCAAGAATAATAAACTCTGTAGGTTTCAAAAGAATGTCTTGAGCAGCCTAATGGTTTGATACCTGTGAAGTTCCTTGCAGGACTTTGCCACCAGGCATTTATCAGGTGTCAGAGAGTGATGGGAAGCAGGGGAGGGCAGGGAGAATCAGAAGTTTTGGGTGTGGGGGCTGCTCTTGGCTCTGTGCCCACACCTGCTGTGTTCCTCACCTTTCCATCTTGCCTGTTTTCCTTTTCAGCAGTAGTTTTGTTCCTTGCCTGAGCTGAGAGTGTGGCACCAGCCCACGGCTCTGTAGAGGATAAAACGCAGCCCCCGCTCTGCTCCTGCAGCCTGAGCCCTGCTCCTCACCTTCTGAAGCATCCTGCACCTTCATACCTAAGCTCTGGGATGCTTTGGCCAGGTTTGGATGTGTCTGCAAGGGGCCGAGCCTCTGTTTCTGCAGCCCCTGGGGAGGGCAAAGAGCTGATGAGGAGATGTGGGTGCATCCCTGCAGCCCCCGCATCCTCGTCCCCTCTGGGGCTGCAAATCCGTGCTGTTATCGGTGAGGCCCGTGCAGTCCCTCCGGGATTTCAAGCCCGGCACCACGTCCCTCTCCTCCGAGCGCGGTCGGGAGCCCGGTGCTCCAGCCGCCCGCGTGTCCAGCACCGGTGCCTGCAGGCGGAGGGATGCGGTGCGAGCGGGGATGCAGCAGCGAAATCCTTCTCGTGCACCCGCCTGCGGAGTCCTTTAGATGTCGCGCTGGAGCAGCGAGTCCCCCGTGAGCCCTCGGCCTCCTCCTCCTCTTGCTGCTCCTGCTCGCCTCCAGCCTGGCCGCGGGAGACTCCGGTAACTCTGTCTGCTGGCGTCTGGCTCCGGACGAGTCACGCGGAGCCGTGACTACCACATCGCCTGGCACGTACGGAAAGGGCTGGCACGGCTCTAGGCTGTGGCTTGGAAATAGCTCGGAGATCTGTTGGGATCTTTGGGATCTCACGGGGTCTCCCAGGGGGCTGCCTGGTGCCCCTTCCCCCACCCGTGGGGGGCTCCCGCTGCTCCCCGCCCTCCCGGGAAAGGTACAAATCCCTGTCCCTGCGGGAGCCGGGCGGGTGTCCGGTTACCCCGGGCTCCGAGGCATCCTCCTCGCACGGCCGGGGCTGTCTCACATGCCGACGCTTTGCTCAGGGCTCTTGGCCGGCTTTGGGGAAAATCTCAGTTCACTGGCGGTGACACGGTGTGGGCAGCGTTTTGGGGAGCGTTGGGAACTCCTGGGACAGGAACACGCATCTCCTGTTGCTCCGTGTCCCGTGCACTGGTGATCAAGCAGAAATCCAGCTCTGGGGTGGGATGCAGGATTGGAAGGGGTCAAAACGAGGAGCTACCCCCACTCTGCATCTGCTCCTACCCCTCTCCCCCAGGGCAGGCTGGCTGTGACCTCTGGCGTGTCTCTCTCCCACTGGGATTTTTGTCCCGCTGTTGTGTTACCTCTCAGCTTTCCATTTTCTCGGCCTAATTTTTCATTTTCTTGTTCCTTTTGTAGTCTGAGCCTTGGTCCCTTCTTCTCCCACAGCCAGCTCTCTGCCCACCCCTGGGTCCTGAGCCAGCTCCTGGGTCATGCTGCCCCATGGAAGGGGAGAGCCCTGCCTGGAGGAGAAGATGGAAGCTCCAGGGGAATAAGGGAGGGTCTCCAAGAGACCCTCAGCCCAGTGTGGCACCCCTTTGAACAGAGCTGTCCAGGTGTAAAGTATCCTTCTGCTGGCACATTAAATTGCATTTCCAGCCCTCTTTGGGGGCCTGTCCAACCAGAGGAGGACAGGTTATGGACCCAAACTCTTGTGCCCAGCCTGCATTTTGTCTCGGCTAAGCTGTTTTTGGGCTGGCTCATTTTGTTCCTGCCCTGGCATTTCCAGGGTGAGTGACATCAGAGGCTCCAGAGCTGAGCCACTGGAGAGGGAGGGATTTGGTTGTGGAGTACTTGTGGAAAGATTGGATCATTCCGTTCAAAGGTAGAAGATCCTGCTTCTCTGGAGGCAGTTCAAAAAAGCCTGGAATTGCTTCCAAAACTCCGATTACCTGACCTTGGGCATGAATGCTGTGCCCCCTGCAAGGCACCCCTGCCAGGCTCTGGGAGGGATCTCATCCCAGCAGGATGCAGCCCAGCCCTCAGGACATGCTGGGGTGCCGTTTGAGGAGCTGAATCTGGTCCCCCTGACCTGATGGCCCTTGGAGCTCACTGGTTTGCAGCAGTCCCTGTGCCAGGTGCAATGCAGCTGGAGTTCCTGCCTTGCAGGTCTGAGCTCTTCCTCCACCTGTGGTGGCTTTGTCTCTCCTTGGTTCCCACCAGGAGATGGATACAGGGAAGCTGCTTTCTGGAGAAGACACCTTGAGGTGTGGAAGGGGCAGGCATTTGCCTTTCACTTCTAGGTGGTCCCCAGAAAAGCCGCCATGGGCAGGAGGTGTCAGTGCCTGAGCGGTGACAAACGTGTCCTCTGTGAGCCAAGCTGGCTTCCCGGACGCCCTGGATGTCTGCCCTGTGGAGCACGGCTAATCCTGCACCAAAGGTCAAGTCCTGCTCCTGCTCCGTGGGACTTTGACCATCCGTTTCAGCAGACAGCAAGTTCTGGGCTGATGAATTTGGGAGAGGGAGGAACAGAATATATGGTTCTTCTGTGGGTCATTTGCTGCTTGGGCGAAGGAAGCTGTGTTGGGTTGCTGGATGGTTCCCAGGGAGAGGGGACCTCCATGGATTTCAGCTTCTTTCCATGAGGCCGACTATGGTAAAGGGGAAGGCAGAGGCAGGGAGAGGAGTTGCATGGATGCAGTGCCGTGAGGAATGGTACAACACCTCGTGGTGACTCACGTGCTCCCAGGGCTGGAGCACGATCCCTCCCAGTGCTGTGGGTGCGTGAAGCACCACCAGCAGTCAGGATGTGGGTGAAACAGGGAAGACATTCTCATTCCCTTTCCCAGCAGGCTGGAGGAACAGAAAGAAGCAGGTTCAGTGCTAGGAAGGTGGGAGCACAGATGCCTCTCCCCTCCTTTTCTTTCCCCCTGACTTTATAGTGTTGTATGGGGTTTGTCCCCAGCCCCTGTGCAGCCCTGCACAGGGAGACTGCAGCACCAGGCACAGCTCACAGGGCTTTGGGACCCGCGCGCTCCCAGGGTGCAGCGCGCGATCCGTGGGAAATGTGGGGTGGTGGCAGGAGGGCAAGGGGAAAGGAGCAGGAGGAGAAGGGTGTCCCCCTGAGCACCCCCGTCCCACTGAGCATGCGGTGAATTCTTGCCGGCTGGGCTCATGTGAGAGCATTATCCCCAGGATGAGCTCATGCGCGAAGCTCGCGGGTTATCCGTGCGATTCCGGGTGCTGCGGCACCGCTGGCGGATTCCCTGGAGTTATGTGCAGTTGCCATTTCCACGCATTCCTGGGTTAACAGCCGATCGAGTTTCGCTGTTCACATCCCCATTGAGCGCTCAGGGCCGTGGCTCCGACGCTGGTGATGGAGTGAAATCCCTTGGCTGTCTGGTTTCTGCTTTCCCAAACCTGGCCTTCCCCCTTCCTCTTCCTTGATCTGCTCCAGGCCCTCCCTCCTCTTTCCCATGGCATTGACCACACTGCAGGTTCTCCATCCCCTTCCTCATTGCGAGTTGAGCTTTAGTGATGCTGCTTGGAGTTGGTTGGGGCCAGGGCTGTGTGGGATGCTTGGAGAGCTTCCGTCCCTTGCGGGTGTGTGGATCAGGCTGGCGATGAGCCACCACACCCATCAGCACCCTTGCTCTGCTCCAGTGGGGTGTCCTGGCCAAAAAGCAGAGTCTGGAGCAGGGTAATTCCCCCTCTTCCCTTCATCTCTGTTTCCTCACTCAGGGGAGGACCTCAGGGAAGGTGGACAGCTGAGGAAGGAGGCCTGGCTGTGTTTTACCAAGAGACTTGTCTCTCTGTTTATCATTCAGTCTCCAGTGGGTCAGTGATGGGACCAGCCCTGGAAGGGTGTTTGTGACAACAGTGGAGGGTCAGGTCATCTCAACCACTCCACCCAGGCCATGAGAGGGTCTGCCAGGCTCTGGGGCATCTGCATGTTGCTGTTGGGCCACCCGTGGCAAAGGACGCTCCTTGACTTGCTCAGCTCTTGGCTCTTTTCCCAGTGAGAAAGGGGCAGGGGAGCCAGCAGGGCCATAGTTGCAGAAAATGAGCTCTTCCAGGTTTGGTGGGTGTCCATGTGCTGTAAGAGGCTCAGGGCTGGCACCAGGCGGGGCTGTGTCCCAGCCCACAGTTTGCTCTGACAGTCAGGGTGGTGGCCCCTCACCTACACCCATCCGAGGGAGAATTCTAGGAGAGCCCAGGTGTGTCTCCAAGGATGAAGCCAACGCATGTGGATCAATGTCCAACTCATTAGCAGCATTACAAAAGTGGCTGGAGCCTGTTCCTCTGCTTCCCAAGGCCATCCCAGCTTTGAGAGGCAACATCTGCATGGAAGCTCATGGCTATGCTGGCATCTGCCCTGTAACTTCAGGAGGTGAATTTGCTGCCAGTCCATAGCACAGATGACTCTGCAAGCCTTGGAGTGACCTTCAAAGCCAGGGCCAGGCAGGGAGACCATGGAGGTGATGATGGGGAGATACCACTGCTCAGATTTCCCTGGTTCCAAGTCAGGGAGTGAGGTGGGTGAGGAAGGAGCCTGATCACCCAAACGGTTTTCCACCCTGAATGCAAGGGCCTGCAATACCAGGGTGGAATTGGCTCATCCCTTGGGACTCTGCAGGGGAGTGCTTGGAAAGAGAACTGTGGGAGGGCTGGACCAGCTGGAGACCAGGTGAACTTTCTGCTCTGCTGAAAGCTGAAGGTGTTGGCTGAGCCTCAGGGGGGTCGGGCAGGTGCTCTGCAAGTGTAAGTGTTGGTGCTGGCTCTCGGAGTCCTGAGCCCATCCCCTCCCTCCTACTCACCTCTGCAAGGATGGGAACTGTACCCCAGTACAGCGGGGAAGAGCTGCTTTGGTTGCTCTAGGAAGTAGCCTTTTAAAAGAAAAATACTGCATGAATCGCCCTTTTCTGGAGAGTTCTGTGCTGCCAGTTTGTTAGGACGTGAGCAAGAGGCATTTATAACAGCAGCCTCAAATAAAGTGCTGAAACTGTCTGTGTGAATGGAGCAGAGGACTAAACTCAGAGACTGATTTTATTGCTTTTCCATCTTCTGTGCCTTAAAAAGCAAAAGATGGAGTGACGTGAGTAGATATAAAACATGGTAATGGCCAAATTTGGAAAAATCTTAGAAAAAACTGGAAGGGCACGGCTGTGATCACGGCAAAGGTGTGTGCTGCCTTCTCCTGCACTGATCCCGCACTGTGTGGATACAGGCCCTGGCGTGATGCTGCCCTCCTGGTGAGGGGCTGGGCTGACACGTTATTTTAGAAGGTATTTTTTATACATCCTAGCTGTGCATTGCATCTCTGTTACTGTTGTTACAAGAACCTTTTTAATTTCCTGCTTTTTTTTTCCCTGTGCAACCTTAGGATGCTGTAAGTGAAGTTCCCTTTGTGAATGTCGGGTGTGTGGAGAAAGGGAGGGCCGAACATGAATGGCTGGAGGGGAGATGCTCCCCTGCTTGGGGAGAGGGAGTGGGGGAGATGGGGGAACACTGGGTTCCCACACTGGAGCAATGGAGGGGAGCAAGATGGAAAGGAAACACAGCCGAGGATCAAACACATGAGTGTGCACCGAGCTGTGCTGGCTCAAACCTTCTCCTTGTTCAGCAGCAGTGAGGTGAAGGGTGTTGACATATTAAGTGGTGGCAATTAGGCCGGGAGTTAACACCTTTTTAAGCGGGGCTGGGGGCAGTTGGCACCTCCAAGCAGGCTCGGCAGGGACACAGCAAGGAGAGACTTGTTCCCGACCATTGGGGCTGTGCCGGTCGTTTCTGAGATCCATAAAACTCTTCTGGCTTATGGATGAGGCAGCAGACCCTCGGCAAACCCAAGGGCAGAATGGAAGTCTGGGAGTCAGAGGAGCCAGTCCAGCTCCGGAGTCGTGGCACTCGCACCCTCCCTCTGGCCAGCTCTGCCATGGCAGCTCAGGGCAGGTGCTGCCTCAGCTCAGGTTTTCCATCGGGATTGCCAGCACCATTCCCAGATCCCGTGCCCACTGAACTCTGGGGCTCAGGGTTCCTGGGGGTTGGATGGGGGCCCTGGCAGTGTGACCTCTCCTTGCCCTGTGTGACACCAGCTGGTGATGGAGCGAGGTGTGCCAGCACCTGCCTGTGCTCCTCCGTGCTCAGGCACAGGGATGTCGCTGTACAGGTACTGGGGATGTCCATGCCCCTGCCCCACTGCAGCTGCTCAGCCCCGGCCCAGGACCCGGCTGGCTCAGGGGTTTAGTGCTTCGGAGCCCTTTGCTGCCAGCTTTGCCAGGACACTGCAGCCAGCCGGGAGCTGCTTCCCAGCCCATCAGCCATTCCTGGGCTTGCTGTGGAGGTGGCAGCCTGGGGGAAGGGCTCATTCCTCAGTGACTGCAAGAGGGAGAGGGGACACCAGTCCGTGAAATGCAACAAATCCTGTCATGATGCACTTTTTATCATGATTACTGGGATGCACATCCATAAGGGCCTTTCACGAGGCCCAGCCCCTGTATTTGCCAATTGGCATTTACTGGCCTTGTTTGTCCTGCTCCTGATTCAGCCCATTTGAGAAATTCCAGGGATGCTGTTGGGCTTTCTTGGGTTGTTACCCCATTTGGAGGGTGAAACCCCAGCCAGTCTAAGGGGTGGCAATGGGGACGTCCTGGGAACTCCTTGGTGTGGAGCAGGACATGGCCCAAGGGGCCGGGGATATTTTGGATCTGGCCTCTCTTCCAGCTGGGCATGGTGCAGGAGGAGTTGTGCCTCCCAGGACATCCCAGGACATGGCAAGGAGAGTTGATTTTCCTACACTGGTGTTGGCTGGCATTCCCAGATGCAGCTGGGGAACGCTCATCTGACTTCCAAGATTGCTTCCAACCCCCTTCCTTGCAGGTTCCTTTGATGGGGTGACTGCATGGCCTGGGGATGGGGTGAGGTCAGTTCCTGCTTGGACAACCTGGATGCTGCTCTGCTCCAGCCTCTGCTGGCATCACTGGTGGAGTCAGCATCCCTGGAAGTGTTCAAAAAACATGTGGGTATGGCATTTGGGGACAAGGTTCAGTGGGGCACCTGGCAGTCCTTGGTTAGTGCTAGGACTCGATGGTCTTAGAGGGCTTTTCCAACCGCAATGATTCCATGATTGTGTGATCTCCACACCATCCTCTGCCTTTTCCCTGCTTCCTCCCCTTCTCCCCATGCTTGGCAAGGGGGTAGATTTGCCGGGCTGTGATGTCACTGCTGTCACTGTGGCATGGCAGAGTGATGTCACAGTGCCGCGATCCAAAGGAGGAGGAGGAGGAGGCTCCCGGCAGGCGGAAACACAGGAGGGGCTGGGGGGGAACCATTGAACTGAACCGGGATGGAGCAACGTCAAAGGCGAGCGGTGTCAGAGCTGCTCCGCTGTCAGTGCGATGGCTTTCAGTGTTTGCTTTTATGTGACAGCTGCTGCCAAAGGCTGGCGGCTCTCCAGGAGTCCGGGCGGGGTGAGTGGTGTGGCCTGTCCGCCGGCAGCGTGCCCTGCCCTTCAGAGAGGCAGGCTCTGTGCTGCGGACAAGAGGCATTTTTGTGGTTCTTGTGGTTCCCTGTGTTTTTGGGGAGAAGGGAGGAGGCGACTGGAGCACAGACTCTCAGCCTGAGCGCACTCCGGGTTGGGCGAGCGGCCCTGGGGGGTTTGCAGTGCCCGGCCTGGCACGGTGCCCGCAGCCCAGGGTGCTGCTCTGGGTCCCAGGGACTGCACCCACGACCCAGCACTGCTGGCGGACAGGGAGCTGTGCGCTCCCCAGTGCCATGTCCCTGGGCTCCTGTGCTCACTATGCCCACCCTGGGAGCAATGGCACGGGGTGATAGCCCCTGCCTTGCCCGCTGGGCCAGGGGAAGAGCCCAGGGTAGCCCAGGACATCAGGGCTTTGCTGTGGCCTGGGGTTTCCATGTCTGCTGCTTTGGCACGGGGTTGTGTGAAGGCATCTTTTACCCTGACAGCAAACCCATGGTGACAGCTACCGCGAGGGGTGAGATTAAAACCAGATGCACCCCTCTCTCTCAAACGCCAGCGAAGCCAGAAACAGCCCTCTGGGGACAGATAGTCTGGGAAGGGCTTGGATGTGCTGCTCTGCCCCTGCCCAGCCCTGGAGCCCAGAGGCACCGCTCAGCCCCAGGCCAGGCAGTGCCCAGCCAGCGCTGCCGGGCAGGAGTGGGCACTGTGGGGCCCTTGCCCAAGAGGCAGCGTGGCCCCGAGCATGTGCGGCCGTGGCTAATGAGAAAAGACATCGTTAATTAGAACAAGGCAGCGCGTCGTATGTGTGGCGCCGGCTTTGAAAGGGCTTTGCGTGTTGTCTTCGTTAGGGGTGTGAGAATGCAGCTCACTCGCTTTTTCTTTCTGAACAAATTAAGGACACATTTCACCCATCAGGAGATGAAATAAAATACGAGCGGGGAGGGAGCGTGCCTGGCGAGCTCCCTGTGCCCGTGCAGCCTCCTCTGCCCCGCGCGGGGCCGACCCCATGGTGTGCAGGTGCTGCTGGGCCCTGCCTGCCCTGGCAGCAGTGTCTGCTGGCCCCTACCTCCCATCCCGAGGGGCTCACGATGTTCCCAGCTCACTTGGGTTGGGCAGGGGGACAAGGTGCAGTTTGGGGCTCCCATAGGCTTGGCAGGGCGGAGATGCCTGTGGCTGGAGCAGCTGGTGGAACCTGCTGGTTGCTCAGGATGCTGCGGCCTCATGGCAGACCGAGGTCTGCACCATGGTGGGATTCCTCTCCTCAGTTCTGGCCATAGGGGTGACACTCCTAAAATTATTTTAAAATTTTCTTTTCCTGCTGCTGGACTTGGCCTCCCCAGAGAAGCACCATCACCATCGTGGGGTCTGGAGTGGAGGACGAGGTGTGGGCTGGAGGAAGAGACAGGAAATAAAATACAGCTGTTCCTGTGAACTGTCATGATGTTGGTGCTCTGCAGTTAATGGTTCCAAGGGCCACAAAGATGCTCTGAGAGCTGGAGCCCCTCTGCGCTGGAGCCGGGCTGGGAGAGCTGGGGGTGCTCACCTGGAGAGGAGAAGGCCCCAGGGAGAGCTCCGAGGGCTAAAGGGGTTCATA
>QWTY01047362.1:0-13589 GCA_008033365.1 Pseudorectes ferrugineus | reverse complement strand
GCTGTGGAGTCTCCTTCCTGGGGATATTCCAGAGTCACCTGGACACGATCCTGTGCCCTGAGCTCTGGGATGACCCTGCCTGAGCAGGGAGGTGAGACCAGTGACTCACTGTGGTCCCTTCCAGCCTGACCCATTCTGGAATTCTGTGACTTCACCATGTGGAGAAGGAAGTCCTGCAGGCAGGTAAGAGGAGATCTCTCCACTTTTCTTCTTGGATCCAAGCCCACATAACCATGACATGTATTCTCGGAAAACTCACATTTAAAGGGCAGAAAGTATCTGAATGCTTTTTTCTTCCTGAAATTTGTGCCCCCTTTCTTTATTTGTGAGTATTTTAAGGCTTATCTCTGTACTTTGCTGACTTTGACCTTTCAGTGAGTGATTACATAATTAGTCTTTGAACTTGTATATCACTTCACAGCTTCTCACTTTCCCACAAAGGCACTGGTACTCTGTGGTATTTCCACCTCTTCCTACTTTTGTATGTACATTTGTGCCTCCTCAATACACAATGAATTCAGCCAACACAAACATACTTGATACCAGCTGATTAGGCTTTAGGTTGAGGCTGAGGAAGTACTTTGATGCAAAGTCCTGATTTCCATCATTTTTAAAATATTTTGTGGGGAAAAAAAAATCTTTGTCAGTTTTCCAGTTATGCTTTGTAAAACAAAGGAGAATAGTTTAAACTCCTAAGGTATTGCATTTAAAGCATGTTTCTTCTTGTTGAATAGAGTGCTAAATAATTCATTCAGCCTAATTGACTTCAGATCGGGTGTCATGACTAAAAACACAAACCTGGATACTTTATCCAGGCTTTTTTTGGAAAAGATTTCAGAAGTGATGGTTGTGAATCTTTGTGAAAGAAGGTATATTATACACAGAAACTATTTCCTCATGATTTTTATGGAAAATACAAGGGTAGCAGAAGCATGCTGAGACAGAGGCTCAAAATCCTGAGCATCCAGAAAGGTATAACACAGGTATCTGCAAAACAAATCGTGCTGTACAAAAGGCATGCAAGAAAATAACCTCTCCTCTCTTCTGCAACTCATATTTTTCTCTTAGATCAAGAACATGGAGCTACAACCCTTCTCAAAAACATTTGAGAGGTCATATGGCAACAGGCAAAGAAAAAGAGAATTGGTTGAACAGTGCATTATTCACAGGATGCCCACATCAGGAAAGGTTTTAAAAATTGCTATTCAGGAAAATTTTAACCATATGTACATAGTTGAAAGGGGCCACATGAAAAAGGGAAGTTAACAAGGGGTTTTTTAAGTGTTTTCAGATCTTGCCTAATCATAGACTCTGCAGGAGAGGGGTTGTTGTTGTCTTGTCATTTTGCAGCTCTCCTGTCTGCATGACCTAACAGAACAACATCCTTTGGAGATCACACAGTAGAGTTTTTTGGGATTCTAGGACAAGAGAAGACATTCAGTTGAATTTCCTACTTAAACCCATCTGTCTGGTTTACCTTGGGGGTTGATTGTGTTTTAGTGGAGGAGGGACAACATGGATGATTAGTATGTCATAGAAAGTATTGCAAATATTGACAACATACTAAAGATGGATGACATGATGGTCACAGTTGGGACATTTTGCACCAGGAACTGTTTTCTGTGAGTATCTCATGCCATGCTACCTTTGGAAATACCTATTTAGGCCCAGCAGGAGTGGTATGAGCTGGGTAAAAAGGAAGGGAAATAATGCTTGCTCTTCACAAGGAGTAATGTACTCCCTGAATGCAGTTTCTCTGTAGTGAATTCTGACTGGAACAGTGGGCACAGTGAACAGAGTGTGGTTCTGTGGAGAATCTGCTCCATGACAACACCCAAATGATAAGGAAAGAAGAGCAAAATTATATGATACTGGGAGGTGCTGTTGACTCTCATAAGGGACAAGAGGCCTTGCAGAGGCCAGTCTAGATAGATTGGAGCTGTGAACACTGATTATGGGATGAAATGCAACAAGTTGAAATGCCAGATTCTGCACTAGGGCAGAGTAAAGAAGCCAGGCACAAGTACAAATTGGGGCAGGAGTGGCTGGAGGGCAAAAAAATGGTGAAAGTATTGGAAGGAATCTCCTGAGAGTAGAGGCTGGGGCCTCTGGGCTTGTCTGGTTTGAAGAAAAGGAGGCTGAGGGGCGACTTCATTGCTCTCTACAGCTTCTTGAGGGGGGAAGTGGAGAGGGAGGTGCTGAGCTCCTCACCTCAGCACCCTGTGACAGGAAATGTGGGAATGGTTCAACGCTGTACATTTTCAGAAAAAAAATGTCTAAATTGCTATTAGCAATTTAATCTTTAAGAGTCGTTTTCAGGGAAACCTGGTTTCACATTCGTCTCAGAATTATCCATATCTAAGAGTGCAGGAATTGAAGATCATTAACAAAAGTGTATATGCACAATTAATAAGATAATGAGATAAATATTTTGTTCTGTTTCCTTATTCTAATCAGGCTACATACCTGGTGATAGAAATGGACAACCAGAGACAGAATTACTGAGTTTGAATAATAAATCCCACAATTGCTTATTGCTTTATCTCTGGTTGTTTGAGTCACTTTCTCCTGCTTTTTCTCTTATTGAGAATGTTATCTCCATTTTTATGAATAAGTTGTAAAACTCATGGTATGTACTGGACTTCTGTACAAGCAAAAAATAGTATTTTGCGTTTTCTAACCTATGCCAATGAAAATTCTTTGACATTGGTAGCTAAAGCCATACTTTAGGTATATGTGGCTTGCCTTTGTGCAAGAGAAGAGTTCCTGATTTATGTTTTTTGGAGGATTTATTTTTTTGGTTGTAATTGCTCCATTATAAATATGTTTACTTAAACAAACCGAAGCATTTCCAGCCAAACTGGCAAATTCTGTATTTCATTACTATAATAGCCCACATTTTCAAACTTGGGGCCTTAAGTAGCTTTCAAGGTATGCAACAATTTTTGATGTGCTGACCCAGCTGGTATTTTGATTTATATGGGTCTTCCCATCATTATATATCTTAAATAAAGCCACTTAGTTAAGTCTTAAAACATAGAATAAAGAATCTAATTTTAAGAAGAAACACACTTGTCCTTCAAGAGATTTGACTCAGGAGCAGATTCAGATCAGTCAGTACTTGTAGATTTAATTCCAAAAGCATTCTGTGGCTGAAATGTAAGTAATAAGAATTTTCAAAGTACCTTTCATTCAAATTAGCATCAGAATGAGGTTTTTTTTTTTTTTTGTATCTTGGCCTTTTGAGGCAAAAAAAGTCTCAAATTTTCCCTGTTGCTTCACTGATTTCACTGCCTATTACTGTGTTTCATTTGTGTCTCTGTAATTAAGTTATTTATTAATTCCTGTATCAGAACTCAGGAATAAATCATGTTTGTGAGAAGCAAGGCAAGTCAAAGATATCTGTGGAGTGGCTATGACTGTGTGTTATTTGCAGTATATGGTTTAACCACTCCATATTTCCATGCCCTGGGGGATCTCAAGCTACGTGGAAGCTCATTTGCCACCACAGCTTTTTTTTTTTTTATTACTGTTTCCTGTTTACTGTGCTATATATAGAACATTTGATACTTGAACATTTCCTGTTCTGTTAACAATTCATACTAATTTAGCATTCCTTTATGAGCACACGTGTTGAAACCTGGGCTTCAGTTCAGCAAGGTATTTGAATGCGTGTCTCAGTTTGGGAATCAAATAACCTCAGAGCTGAGCTACATTAATTAATCAGGACAGATATAAAGCATAGGGGGAGTCAGAAATATGAGAATATCCTTTAAGTAAAAGAAAGATTAGGTTTGCATTGGAAGCTACTGCACCTCACGACAATTTCTGCAGATTGTTGGCAGTCATTCAAAGCCTTTAAGAGCCAGAGAATTTTCAGTAATGGAATTTTGCTTTGGAACACTTTACCTTAAATTAGCCATATCCCTATCAATAACAGTAAGCAATCTACAGGCAGGACTCCAGACTCTTTGGCATATTTGAGAGCTACGTGCAATGCCTTCTTCTCACTTGCTATTGCTCTCTTGTGGTTGTTCAAATTCTGCATTGACTAAAACAAGTGAGGCGGAACATTCTTATTTCATTAGCAGCAAATGGCCTGCAGGCAAAGTTCAAGCTGTAGCTTTAATGTATACAAAATGTGCATAAAGATGTTCAAAACCTCACTGTCTAAGTCCTACTTTTTGACCTTATTTGTTGATTAATAATAATAAAAAAACCCCCAAATATATTTTTATGGATATACATCTTTTGATAGGTGTCTAAAATAGAATGATTGTGAAAATATTCCTGCATAAACCCCACATATTCTGATTGATAGTATAGCATAGATAGGTGTGTGTATGTATATAATGCTTTTATTTCTGATGGAACATTTGGAGTCAGTATATGGAATTCTCATTTTCAAGCAACATCCAGTTCTAACTTTTAAAATTCATATATAGGAGATTAAAAACTATATTACACTACAGAAAAGAACTTGCACTTTGGTAAAGTGAGTGCCTCATCAGGGGGCAAATTTCTGAGAAAAGCATAGTCCATTGAATCACTTTACATAGACTTAGGATGGAGAGAAGTCAATATTAAGACTTTCATTAATGAAACCCTACACATGTGCCTAATTTTAAGCAAATAGACATGTCCCATAATTAAATAAACTTGTAGGTAATTACAATGTACCTACAAGTTACAAACTACCTACTCTGATAAATTCTTCTTTTGGGGGGGGATTCTCTTAAAAGATATAATTAGCTCTTTAGCAAGTTCCTTCAACTTTTTTCTTGACCTCTTACCCATGTTAAAATACTGTGCTTTTTTTGACTCTAGAACAGATCTAGCTGGAAACACTGCTCCAAATTTCTCCACATTTTTGCTCCCAGTGTTTAAAGGGCAACACTTTAAATGAAAACCTATGTTGTATTCAGCCATTTCTGTTTTTCTGAAGATTTTTAAAGTTACTTTGTGGCCCTCTCAGCATGGTCAGGTTTTGCTAGAAAGAAAGGATGAGTCGCAGTGGGCCTAAATCTACTCTGCATTATGCTAGGGAATATTAACTAGAGTGTTTTAAGAGTAATTTAAAGCCACCCCTGGATGCATCATGGTTTCTGTGAAGGTGAAACTAGAACCAGATTTAAAAAATTTCTGTGACTTTCCCAAATGGCTCATACAACCTGAGGCTGCTCCTTATTTCACCTTATGTGGCCTGTTAATATGAGCATGTATTAACAGCAAGCAAACAGAAATCTTTCTTCTCCTCTCTCTGCTTTCTTCCTTGTTACTGAAGCTGGGGTTTATTTTTAACTTTATATAAAAAATAAATTAATCTTCCATATTAACAGACTAATCACCTGCAACAGGGGTGTGTGGTTGCCCATTCCCAGAAAGCATGGGGAGCTTCTGGAGTCCTTATGGATAAAGTCTTGTTCGTGTTTCTGTCTTCCTCACATAAATCAGGGAGCCAGCCCACCCCTCCATATCAAAAGGCCACTGCCAAAAAGAAAAGCAAGGAATCTCCTCTAGACTTGCTGGAAAGCATCCAGAAAGGCTGAAGTGAGTGGTGAAATTAGACGCCTGGTAACTGGGACTATTTCTCTCAATATTGCATTTTTCAATATTAATTAAAAGCTTTTACTTTTTTCTACCTCACACTCATTTTCTCTCCCTGTTTAATCTGTTGGCTTCTCCCACAAGGGAAGCAGTATCCGTGTGTTACATTCTGGGGCCTGAGGTGACCTCTGTGGCAGTGCAGCCTCATTTCAACTTCTGATAGTTTTCGGTATGTGTGCTAATCATGATAAATTGGTACAGTTACTAAAATAATTTGTGCTTAGTCAATAACTCATCCTAAACCATACCCAGTCTGCTTTATGGATTTATACCTAGAACAAATCACTTTTCCACTGTTCCAACAAAATTATATAAATATTAGGGTTTGGGGGCAAGAGGGAGAAAAGGATAATTTCTTTCTATTTTGTTTCCTTTGATAAAAATACTAGATGGAGTATTTCTTCCTGCTCTCCTGGAGGGGATTCTAATTGAGTGGCAGTTTTAAAGTCTGCTGTGGACTGTAGACATGAATTTATGACTTGAATTCATCACTTGAAAGACTACTTTGACAGTCATGGTAAATGTCACCACGTGCCCTGAATAGACAGTACTTAATGCTGGAGGAACATGAGGTTGCTGAACATTGGCTTTTAAGCATTTTGAAAGAATTTGACATTTATTTCTCATGTTACTGCATCTCAATAAATATTTTCAAGTCAGCCACAGAGAGATAAGTGGATGAGCAAGATCTGAGGTCACACAAAATTAATTGTAACTAAGGAAAACAAAGTGTTTTTCCCTAAAATGTGGAGTGTTTAATAAGTTTAGATCAGTTATGTCAGTCATAAATCTGTGGAATAAGCTTGCAAATGGTGTAGTGATGGTTTAGGGTATGTGTCCTAATGAGAAATGAAGCCCCATGTTTTTCAACATCCAGAAAAAAAGTATTGATTTTTATCAGTTTTCAAGTCCTATGTAAATCCAATAGCTTTAAGTTACAAGGAGATAAAAGAAATTTAATTTTTTAGCACTATTTATATGTTTTTAGAATAGGCTTGTGATTTTAAGGTTTACTAAAATAGCTTTGCTTATAATTAACGATGTAAACAAGAAAAAAATCACCAAAGACAATCCCACCAAAAACCCAATGAAAATTTTTATCCCAGCAAGTGAATAATTCATGAATATTGTATTTAGAAATTCAGTTTCCATCCTTTAACTACCAAAAGCTAAAAGTAATTGGGCTGCTGCTGCCTGAGCCTGCTGTTGGTGAATGATAGGGATCTTAGAAGTTCCATAAAATCACTCTGTAGGAAAGTACTTAATGAAATGCTAATTAAGCACTTAACTGCTATGCAATCTGTACATTTTTACATGATTTTTCACTATCCCACATATTTGCCAGAATCAAAAACAAAATCTAAAGCAAAACCGGAACTGATAACGTGTTTATTTACCATGTTACATCATTTTGGGTATGGTCATAAACCACTGGAACAAATTGTTCAGAAAAATTGAATTGTCCATTGACTGAAGTCTTTGAATCCAGGCCAGATGCCATTCTGGAAAAAACCTGCTATGCAAAAAGAAGATATCAAGCTTAAATCAGGTAGTGCTTGAGGAATGTTTCTGAGTTGTGTTAAACAAGAGTTGGATTAACTGAGCTCACAGTCTCCTTGGGTTTAAAAACCTAAACCCCAGGATTAATTTAGTCCCATCTAGACATCAACACTTCAGAATTCCATGCTGAAGATGGTTTTCCAGGATTCCTTTGTAACTTGGGAAATGGATAAACACCTCTAGGTCATGATTCATCTTGCCCTAATGTAGACATCTGAAAGGATGCTTATTTTTCTCCACCAAGGAGTCTAGACAGGTGGTTCAGCCATAAGTGGTATATTATATACATCTGAACTGAGGCAAAATGAAATGAAGCCATAAATCCAGATGTCTTGTCTGTACAGCAGATATTCTGTATGCACACACTATAGAATATACACAACCTGAATGTATGTGTATATATATATATATGCAGTATGCATGTGTGTGTATGTGTATTTCTCCCGGTGCTTCCAGGGAAAGCAGGCAGTTTCCAGGCCACTGGAATCCTCGTGATAACCTGTGCTCACCAAAAATCCTGTAAAACTAACCTGGGACTTTGGGTGAAGGGAGGTTTTCATCATTTTTTCTGGATGCTAGATGGCAGCATTGCACTTCCTAAACACCTCAGGCAGTGGAAAATAGGGACAATGACAGCACTCTGAAGATCTGAAGAGCAGAATGCTGCCAGTAATGAAAGTTCAGATAGCCTAAATAGTCATATAATTAAAATATTGTGTTTATGAAGGGGTTGCCTGGAACAGAAGGTGCATTGTGCTTTCTTCTTTACTGCTTACGTGAGTTAACAGCTGAGAACAGCACTGCTCATGTTTTATATTTACATTATTAATCTTCAGGATTAGGCCCCTGATATGTCACTTTCTTGTGATTTATAGCACTCAGGAGAAGCAGTGATTTTGCAAACGGGGTGGGTGAACCTTACCCCACTGACACAGGGATTTAAATCTTCCATGATTTTATCACAGCTGAACAAGGCAGACTTGATTGTCTCAGTTCAGGTGTTAGTGGATAAGCACCCACCTCACTGAGTTCTTGATCCAGAAAAGTGACTTCATTAAGGAAGCTGACCCTGAAAAAGAACCTGAGTTCTGCAGTGGGCTTGGTTTGCCTAATCCCCAAGTGGTGGCACGCAGGCAGGCATGGGACCCTCTACCACTGGTTTCCAAACTGTGAAGGAAAGTAGCTGTGGAAAGGGAGAATTAAAGCAAAAGAAACAGATTTTGGCACAGCTGGGAATAGAAGAAAGAGCTGGTTGATAGCTTGGGGGTAGACAACTCAGTGTGAGGGCATTCTCTAGCTGGAGACTGGTGCTAAGTGATAGTTTTGGACCCAGATCCCCGCCCCAGGCACTGGGAAGCTGCACATCTGCCTAAACTAACAAAAGGGAGAGTTCAAAAGGAGCTGAGAGATGCCAAGAGGATAGGAAATCAGTGGAAGATCAAACTCTCAGGATGGATGGAGGCTGAATTCGTTGCTTTGAAAGAGGACGTAGTGGGGGAGTTGCTGTATGTATCTATCAGATTTTGATGCAGTATTCTGGAGGGGATGTACTCTGGCAAAAGGTTGAGAGGTGAACCTTCCCTGTCCTGCAGAGAACAGAGGTTCTACTTGCTGGAGCACGAGGAGGTGTGCCTGGGATGGTGATGTCAGAAGGATATGGAAACAGAGACAGCAATCAGGCTTAGCAGTCTGATTTCCACGCGAATTGTGCTTCCTCTGAATATTCAGCTGAAAAATGTGAGGGGGGTCATAACTCCTTTAGGTTAAAATATAAGATGAACTGATTCTGTACAATCTTGGGAGCTTTCATTTTGTGTGTGTAAAAGCTCAATTTCTTCTGTAGGGTTTTTTCAAGGCTTTGTTGTCTCTTGTGGCAGCACACACGGGTAAACAAAGACTTCAGCTGTAAGTGACAGTCAAACATACATAAAATAGATAAATACATACAAAATAAATAAAAAATACAAAAACCTACATGAATACAGGTTATTTTTGTAAGAACAAGACTGTAAAATCAAGCCTAAATGTCAAATGTGTTCTAGAGCTCAGTCATCTACCGTGACTACTCCAGAGAGAGTTACTTCATGTTATTAAAGTCAGACTCTAATCCTGTGACTGGAATGATGTTTCTGTAACCAGCTCTGGTATAAATTGTTAGGGAATTAAACCTGTAGCCTGACTGGAAGATTGATATGCTGTTTGTCACCAGGTTTAGCATCAAATAAGACTTGATCAGGTTTTTTTACAGTCATTGCAGTAGGTTTATGAGGCAAAACTGCATGTAATTCTTGTGCAGATCTCACTTTTGGAACGGTTTAATCTCTGATGGCGTCAAGTGATCAAACTGGTCATACATTGTTTGGTCTGGCTTTATTTTAGTTTTCCTTTTTCCCTTACCATGGAATATTTTGACATTTGTTGAAACTCCCAAACTTCCAATTTTCCATTTGGAAGTTAATTGAAGCAACGTAGTTTATTTTCAGTAGAAACTGAATTTATGTATGTCAGACTGATGTTTCAGGGCTGCTCTGATGCCTTCTAGGACTTACTCTGCTGATAACCTCCTCTCTCACTCTTCATTTGAGCAAAGCCATGCTGAAGTCTCTGTAGTTTCTGAGATCCATGTCCTTCCTGTAGCAGGAGTTATAGAATAGAGTCCCAGAATGGTTTGGGTTGGAAGGGACCTGATTCCACCCCCTGCCATGGGCAGGGACACCTTCCGCTATCCCAGGTTGCTCCAAGCCCCATCCAACCTGGCCTTGGACACTTCCAGGGATCCACAACTTCTCTGGGCATCCTGTGGTAGTGCATCATCACCCTCACAGGGAAGAATTTCTTTCTAAATGAATACTGTGTGTTTTGTTTCAGGGACAGCTTTGATTACTGAAGAATTCAATTTAAAAGCCCCACACTTTTCCTTTAAATCAGACCTGAATCTGTCACGTGGTTAATATTGATTAATCCTCCACCACAGGCCCTGAAACAGATACATCTCTGACATGGCTCATGTATTTCTAATAGAGTCCAAACACACAGCAATTATCTCTTGGGTTCTATGCAGGGAGAATATCAGAAAACACGCTTTTATTATGAGGTGGACCCAGCAGTGGCACAGGTTCCTGAAGGATATTGTGGAGCCTTCCTCCTTGGAGATATTAGAAAGCTGTCTGGACGTGGTCATGGGCAGCCTGCTCTAGGTGACTCTGCTTGAGCAGGACAGTGAGAAAAGATAACTCCAGAGGTCCTTTTGAACCTCAGCCAATCCCTGACTCTGTTATCCCTACGGAAGGATAGTTCTGGGAGGGAGGAGTTTAATAGGCAAAGCAGAAGCTGTGTACTCAAGGAAAGCAAAGCAACAAATTCATTCACTTCAGCACCAATCCAAAACTCAGCCCTGTAACAGATCTTTTGCAGAAAATTGACTCTACCCCAGCCAAAACCAGCACAAAGGGATAATGGGAAATATTTTATAAATTCATTAGCCTTTTTGAGTATTCTGATAGTTTTCTGATAGTAAAACCTAGCTAGCAAAGTAGTGCAATAACCCCTAGTGATATGAAGTACAGGACTATTGGGTATTTGCTAACAGTAATAAAAGCCAATTTTACCAATTGGACAAATTAAAGATGAACTGTCTTGGGGCCTCTTTAGGAGAATAACTATCAGTGGACTTTCCAATGCTAAGACAGTTTCTCCAAGATTTCTAAGGCTTACCCAAATCCTGTGACTCTTTTATTTCCCTGTAAACACTACTTTCCATCTGGGATTTTATTTTTGGTGAAGGGAGAAAAGTTGTCTAAATGTTTTCTCTGCCTTCCCCCACGATCCTCCTTTTCCTTTCAAGAAATCAATAGCATGACTCATTTCCCACCCTGTGACTTGTTCCCTTGGGCTAAAGCTCCAGGAGGCTGGCCAGTGTGTCCTACAGCTTCCTCCCAGCCTGCTTGCTCAGGTTTCCTCCTCATAGGAGGTGGACATGGTGAGCAACTCTTTCTCACTGTGACAGGGAACAGGAATGAGATCAGAGCCTGAGCATGAGCAGGGAATTAGTGAAACACTCTGGATCCACAGCTGGATCCTGACATGTTCAGTCCCTTCTTCCCGCAGTAGTTCAGAGCTCGTATTTCTGTGGACAATTCCTCTATTCCTATGCTGACACTTGGGTCAGAAAAGTCCATTTTGTGTGTTCTTGATCACCACAGGTAACAAGGTGGCTCCCAATGCTGTCCCTCTCTGACAGCATGGTATCACCAGATACAGCTGTAACACAAATCAGAATTAAACTACAATGTACCATTGCTAGTTTGCAAACTGTCAGCACCTCATCTTGTTATTTTGTTTACTTTGAGAGGTATGCCTTTGGGATATTTTTAAAACAGAGAGTCTTGACTGTTGTTTAATAAAAATCTTAGTGGTCTTTAAAGTATGAGGAATTCCTTACCCTGAGCTAAGTTTCTGGTGGAGGGCAAATACAAGAGACCTTTTCCAGTTTTTGACAAAAATTTTGTTTGGTGTTCAGAAAATCTAGAGTGTGGTACCACTGTTCTCTCCTCAGAACCCTGTTTTCCTTTAATTAGAAAAAGCATTATTTTTATTCTATAAAACACATGTCACAGTATCGTTTTAATCAGACATTAAAAAACAAAATTAAATGAGACTGGAGTATTCTTTCCCCTCTCTCTCTCCCCACACAACACATTTTCTGGCAAATAAGACTTCATGTGTGGCTTCAATGTGACTTTTGTATTAAAACGATGCAATGATGATGTTTGCTACTGACCCCTGACTATTTTATTTGCACTGCTAGAGTGCCCTACTATCTAATTAAATTTTTAAAAATCTATTGAGATTGAAATTTCAGTAAAGGCAACCACACAACCATATTTCTCCTGGATCTTATGCCAATACCCTGATTTTGGCAGTGCGAATGTTAAACAAAATACGACTTATTTCACCCAGCTTCCAAACTTCTGGGTTTTGCTTTCTTGTTTGAGAAGGGTGAGGTACTTAAATCTTGAGCTTTGCATTTTATTTTAACCTGTTTGTTCAATGTTTTTCCCTGGCTAGAAGGATGTTCTGAATTAAAATTTGGGTACTAGTTGATACCTGGTTCATTGATGATGTTTTGATTTTTTTTTTTTTTCATTTTTTTTTTCCCCCTCTTCATCTTGCCCTCCTGGGGGTGTTTCTCTCCATACGCATCTGTAATGCCTGCCCCGACACACCAGAAGAGGGCAGTTGGAATAAGCTCATTGCTAAACCATATGGAACACGTTCTGGAAAAACATTAAGCCAGGGAAAACGCAGCTGTGGAGCACAAGCCCTACCTGAGGCCAATTGTGCTTTGTGTACAGACTGTACAAACTGGGAGAGAGCACACAACACAGGGGATGGAGAGCTGGATTAGCACCTCCTTCAAGTCTCCAGGCAGATGTTCAGCTCCATGTACCCTGTCAGCTCTGTACCAGGTCATGACCAGTAACGGGATGAGGCCTTGCTGGAGCCAAATGTGTTGAAAACAAAGTCAATTTAATAGGAGCTGAAGTATGGAGGCAGGAGAAGCAGTTTAGCCAAGTTTGACTTTTCAGGATAATCACTCAGGGAAGACTTCAAGCTTCACAGAAGCCTGGCCAGCAGGTTGAGGGAGGTGATTTTGCCCCTCTGCTCCGCTCTGGGGTGAGACCCTTCCTGCAGAACTGCATCCAGCTCTGGGCCCCAGCAAAGGAAGGACATGGAGCTGTTGGAGCGAGTCAAGAGGATGGCCATGAAAAGGATTGAGGACTGCAGGGAAGGAGCACCTCTCCTATGAGGAAAGGCTAAGAAAATTGGTATTGGTCAGCCTGGAAAAGAGAAGATTTAGGGTGACCTAATTGTGGCTTTTCAGTACCCTGAGGGAGACAGCAAGATAAATGAGAAGAGACTATTGACAAGGACAGGTAGTGACAGGACAAGGGAGAATGGCTTCACACTGAAAGAGAGAACATTTGGATTAGATATTAGGAAGGAATTGTTCCCTGTGAGGGTGATGACGCCCTGGCACAGGGTGCCCAGAGAAGCTGTGGCTGCCCCATGCCTGGAAGTGTCCAAGGCCAGGCTGGACGGGGCTTGGTCTCATGGAAAGGTGTCCCTGCCCATGGCAGGGCATAGCACTGGATGATCTTTAAGGTCCTTCCCAAACCAAGCCATTCCATGATTCTATGACATATATTGAGGATTGCTGCAACTCATTTATGGCTGCAAGGCTGCCAGGCTGGTGCAGCAAGGTCAGTAAGGGAACAGGGAGTCCTTCAAAATAAAGCATGACTGCCGTGGTAGGCTGGTGTTTTACAACATGGCAAGCAAAATATGTGAAGGATCTGGAGGGGAAGGGTTGTGAGGAGCAGCTGAGGTCACTTGGCCTGTTCAGGCTGGAGGAGACTGAG
>QWTY01047361.1:20464-31859 GCA_008033365.1 Pseudorectes ferrugineus | reverse complement strand
AGAGGACTGGACAGCAGGTTGAGGGAGGTGATTTTCCTCCTCTGCTCTGCCCTCATGAGAGCCCACCTGGAGTGCTGCATCCAGCTCTGGAGTCCTTAACACAAGGAAGATGTGAACCTGTATTATAGTATTGCTACACATGCTGCTGCTCTGCAACACGACTTGCTATTATAAAGGTGGAAGGTGCTGAGATTGCTTTCAGAAAATCAAGCCAGTAATTCAGTTTAACATTCCTCTTCTTGAAAGGCTTGCCAACAAATGATATTTTTAACCAGTAATTTAATAACCAACTTCTGGTTTGGGTTAGGTTTTTTGTTGTTGTTGTTTTAAAAACTTTTGCAATGGCTTTGACTGACTGAACAGCCCATCTGACAATGAGGGAAAGGAAAAATGAAAAAAAAATTAAAGCTGACTTTGGTGTATTTTGTGTTGACGAATTTCTGAAGCAGGAAGGGAAAATGTCAGACCTTAATTCCTTCTTATTTTCTGTGTTCTTTCTTCCATAGACAGCAAAATGTAGAATGTGTATATTCAACATCACTAATAAAGTTGAAATCTTCAACAACAGATGAACTGACAGGTGTAAAATTTCTTTCCAGGTTTCTTTCTAGGCTACGTTATGCTAAACAACCATATGCTACCATCCACATAGAAAATGGACTGCATGCTTTCCTGCACCTGAAGGAAAAATGTTTTTAATCAAAGGCGACAAAAAGTAACATTTTGAAATATGTATATATATATTTGTATTTATGCAAAAATGTATACACACCACACACTATATATGTTACAAATATATATATACACATTATACACACACACACACACATACATATTCCCATAATTATGTGAAAATTTTGTGTTATTTGGAGAAGAAAGTTAGGAAAAAGCAAGTTATGATGCAAGTATTACTCCCCACCCTCTTTACCTCATGAATTAAATTAACCACAATCTTTTCTACTCTAAATATAAAGACTTTCTCTGAATCTAGGGTGTGAATTTAAAAAAAAAAAAAGGTGTCAGGGTAATGTTTTCCCTGAAAATGGAGCCTGGCTGTTCCCCTAGGTCCATTTTTGCAGGTATGTAAGCTCTCACTCTCATTTAATGCTACTTTTCACCAGGCTAGCATATGTGTGTGAGAACTCGAGCTTTGCTCTCCTCTGGATTGATAGGTGCACTCCTTACAGTGAAATCAGATGATAAAATCTCTCAGGCATCATCAGTCTTTCAGTACCTAACCACAATTACCCTTTCTCCCGGGAAGAGGTCAGGCTTTCCCAGATTTTACGGAGGGATCCCCTCGCACTTTCCTGAAAATTTCTACTGATATAAAGCAAGGAATCATTAAGGACATGTGAGTATGGCTTTGACATGTAGTTGTTTATATTTAAATAAGCCTAATAGATGTGCTTGTATCTGCCTGTCAAATCCTACAGACCCTACAAAGAATTTAAATACAAAGTGTTTTCAAAGATCTCATCTAATTGGCATCTTTAAAAATATAGGAATCATGCCAAAAATAGCCTGAAAATGTTCTCCTCCAGGTGCTTTCTCTCAAATTCTTGTACACATACCATGGTGCAGGTGTATTCCAAAAAAACAAAACAAGACCAACCCAACCTTGTGAAGTCTGGAAGTCTTCAGTTCATCTCCTCTCAGCAGGACCCTTGATACCCTCCCAATCCCAATTTTAATCCCACTCTGCAACATACAATCCTTTTTTCAACACAGAATGACAAATTGGACATAGAAATTCATGTAAACAGCTAAGTTAGACAAATTAAATTTAACCAGTAAGACTGAAGCTCAGGTGTACACACTTTTTTTCCTTGGGAGAGGTGTACCCAGGATTGTGTTGCACCTGAAGAAGTTAGGTCTCTCTAGCCCTCATTTTGATAGGCCAGGGAGTGAGCAAGGGAGAGTTGGCTTAGTGAGTTGTACCTGGACTGGTGTTCATAAACATTTATTTATCTTCGCACACAGAAAAGGAATATAAATTCAGTCCTTTATAAATTATATATAACTTTAAGATTTTCAGTTAGGAAACATAAATACTTCGTTTAGATTACTAAAAAGGAAAGATAAGCAGACAATTAAAAGTCTGTTACAATTTTATGAGTTTGATACATCAGGTCTGTAGGTCTGTCTCTGACTGTGCAGCAGTTTGTGCTTGTGATTAAACACAAAATAATCCAGGACTAAAGAAGACTGATACCAGTAATAAATACTCCATAATCCTCTGCACAAACTCCCTACCCATGAGGTGGGTGATGGGTGCAGAGTGTCTCCAGAACACGATGTGTGTGCAAATACGAAACAGTCCTCCTGCCAGCCAGGTGTACCTAAGCTGCAAGCACAGGGACAGCATGGTTGAGGAGGGTCAATCCTCCTGGGATTTTAAGAGGTAGGGTTATGCAGTACTTTACAAATATTTGTCTGCATCTGGTCAGTTTGCAAAAGCTGAGACTATATTGGATATATACATACATACATATATATATATATTACATATATAGTTTCTTCAAACAAGTTTATTACTAATACAGATGATACAGCTATAACACGTATGGAAAAGCAGTTTTCAGTTCTTTATCAATCATGAAGAGGCTCCTACATGAATAAAACAAATCGGATTTATTAAAAAAACACTGTTTAATAAATTACTGATTGCTTCTGTCTTGTGAGTCCAGAGCTGTATCATCAGTGGCTACTGGAAATAACCAGAGCATGAGGTACTTTGGCTGATTTTTAGATCTACCTAGAATAAGTACAGTTAATAAAAAACAAAACAAAAATAAACCAACAACAAAATTCCTTTTTCTTCTTAAAAGTTTCATTCCTGCTTCCACAAAACAAATTTTAAAAAAGTTCTATTGGAGTTGGGGTATTCATAGCATTAGACCAAAATTTGACATTAGAAGGTGAAGACAGCATAAAAGATTCTACAAAAAAGAACAGGGAATGGGTAAGGAAAGAATAAATAATTAGACATGGAGTAAGTAACATGCATTCTCTAGTGTATAACATGTGGCCCTTTCTAGTGATTTGTCCACTGAGATTTTTCTAGTCTGGTGCTACAAGCTCTGCCTTTTGTGATGCTGCCTTTCCCACCGGCTCTTGCACCCTTTTGGGAGAACCATCACAGCTTCAGTCTGGGAACATCTACTCTGTCTACCCCTCTAACGCTACCTTGAGAATCACCTCAAAGCAGTATTCCTCTTCACATCAGGGCACACCAAAAAAGGAAAGGTGGTGGTCCTGTTCAACCTCTCGTTTGAAATGAACACACTCTGCCAGAAAGGTTCTTTAAAGAGGAATCATCATGCCTTCAGAAATGCAACATGGATCTATTTGCAGAGATCCATAAACTTCATTTTTAGGAACCTTTTATAGGATGTTTAAGATATGCCGTACCCAAAAGTGACAGAAGAAAAACAGGTGTAAATAATGGGGAAGACTTTGAAGGTGTCAGATATAGCATAAGGCAGCTGGTGGGCAGCAATATGACATGGAAAGAAATGGACTAGAAAAACAAGTCCCAGAGTGCTCAGTCTAAAAGAATTGACCAGAGTTTATCCATGTCCAGTACTCTGAGACATGCGAGATCCAGCATTTAGATGTTCTGACCATAGCTTTGGGATATGCAGTATGACATGGGTAAAAACATGTTACGACTCCTACACAATACAGAAAAGATGGGCAGTTGTGTTTTAAATACTGTTCCTTGTTAGAATTTTGAACAAAACTAGCAAAAAATAAGATGCTTTCTTTTACAGCTCAAAACATTCTGATTTTCCAAATGCTTACAACTCAAATGGATGAGCTTGTTGAGAGACTTCCAATTTCTACCCCCTGTATCCTCTCTGATGGAAGACTGTGGATCTGTGGAAGCAATGATGCTTGAAAACTTGTAGGTTCTACATACGTATGGCTGAGGGAGGGATATAAATGCCATTTTTTCTTTATTTCAGCTTTACACCAAATTATGGCCTGAAGTGGAGCCATCTAGATGTCTTCCCTGCTCAGTCAGCATCATCACTAGAAAACAGAGCAAAGGAGCATAAAAAACCAGATATATGCATGGGGCTTTTTTAGTAAAATTTCTCTGAATTATACTTTTACCAGCATACATGATTGTTCAACTCCAGATTAAACCAATTCTTTTCCTTCGTCTATCTTCTGAAGTTGGACATAATATTTGAAAAGAAAAGGAAGTACGTGTTTTCTAATGCAACAGAAACACTGAAATATGTGTCCCAAAGTATAATAAACATGCCATAAAATATTCTCTAAGTGAAAACAAATGCCAAATGTGACAGAGTCAGCAAAGTTTTGGGTTATAGCTGTTGTTACATATTCACAAATCTGGCATTCTGAAAGTTTATATTACTTTGTCAGATGCACATTAAAATAAATAGCAGCTGGTGGAGACAAAGGACTGAATTTCTCTGCTTTCCTACCATTTCATTTTCATGTTGTCATAAACTACTCTAGTACTGTACGTTTTCTGTTACCGTGATGAAGTGGTTTTACTATCTTTGCAAATAAATATTAGGAATTCCATGAATTTTAATGCATTTAAAATCTTACAGCCAGAGGGCTGAAAGGATTCTCAAGGGATTTAGTGTTGTCCATCATTCCCCCTTCCACAGTATGCACCACATGCAGGACAAATACTCCTCAATCAGCCTGAGAGTCTAATAGAAAGATATTTCATATCCCTGAACAACCTGCTTCATGATTTCAACACTTATATCCTTACAAACCTTTTTGTAACATCTGATCTAGACCTTTATTTCTAGAAATTGTTTCCTTGTGTCTTTCCATTAGTGTAAGGGTATGCAAGCACAATGACTCACAACTGCTTCTCTTTAGTAGCAGTGTTTTTACACTTCAAAACTGTTCACACATCTGTTCTTAAAATTTGCATATCTTGATTTAACAAAACCAGAAGAGAGAACAGAGCACAACCAAGGTCAGGTGTTCCACGCCTCTGCTCACCTGTCCCACAATAAGATCTATTCTGTTTGCAAAGGTATTGTGTTCCCAAACCCACACTTTGTGTGAGACTCACTACTCAAATTGGATCCTTTACACTGTACTGATTCCCAGCCTATGTTTATTTATCTTGCATGATTTCTCATACAAGGAAAAGAGAATGTTGTGCTTGCACTGACCAATCCTGCGCTTGCATTGACCACTTGTGATGTTCACTGAGTTTTAATTATAGATCAATATCATTAATGAAAATGCTGAAAGCACTTGACAGATCTCCATGAATGGGCACCTTACAGGGAGTCCTCTAGGACAGTATTTTCCTAGTTGCTAAGGGCATGTCATGTGTCAAGAACCTGAGTTGTATCACAACTACAATTTCCCTTTTATCCACTAGACCAGGTTACCTGTCAAAATGTGAGTACAGGTAATTCTGGCCAACTCTTGAGCAAATCATGTTGGCATTTCTGATTCAGAATATTCAACTACAAAGACTTCAAAGCCTTTTTTAGAGTAGTGAGAGAAAGAATAAACTTTAAAAAGGAAAAAATACACCCTCTACTTCCCATTTGGTGTTGCTGAACTATGACTTAATGGGATGTCCATAGAAAGGAGGTAACTGGAAACGTCCAGGTAATGGATCTTTGGGAAACAAAACTCTTTGGCTGATGTTTCTGTAGTAAATGGCCAGACTGATGGATAGAAAAGAAGGTTTTTCTCTTATAAATCCTACTAAGGGTTAGTAGGCCACCACTAAGCCTATTAATGCTGAGTAAATGTTAAAATTGCCCATAGCACAGGGCATTCACCTGAGAAGTGGGGACCTACTGAATATTTCCAGCTGACTTTGCAACAGGCCACCAATGGTCTTCACTGAAATGAAGTTCACCAAGCTTGCTTAAAGGCAGGTCAGTGATTTTTATAGAGTCACCATCATCACTTAGGAAAGAAGTGGCAGTTTTATAGCACTAATAGCCCAGCTGGCATCCTACTGGCATTTCTAGGAGAAAGCCAGGCATTTGTAAAAGTGATGAGCTGTGTTAACTTCACCAGACTTAGATAAATCCTTGTCATTTCTCTGCCGAAAGAGCACAACGCAGATAGTGCTGACACACAATTGTAAAATATACTGATGATGAATTATACTGTTGATATAGTAAAGGAAGAGAAATAGATTACACATTAAAAATAAAATGTGCAACTTTGCAAAACTTGGTTAGTTGGCAAGCTCCATTTCATTTTTATATGTGAACTGTAATCATATATAAAGTAAAACACATCTTCCTGATAAGTATACTTACTTTGGAAGAAAACAGTGAAAAACACCAATAGCCCATCAGGTTATATTTGTTTTGATACTACTAATTCTTTTGAATGCTGACAGCTGTGAGCCTGTAAAAGAGTATCATTATAGCAAAGAAACAATTTCAGTACGACAAAGACCAAAATAACCTCTTAGAAGATGACTGGGATACATGATAGCTGGGTTTGGAACTGTACTTCTAAATAATATTGGTTTTCCGTGAAATTTGTTTCTCATTTGTTGAAGGGGAGTAGTATAGCAAGCACAGTACTATATTGTTGTTTCTCTGCTGCTGTACAAAAGGTAGCACTTTTATAAATTATTTCTTCAGGTAGCACAGTTTTCTGGGTTATAGGGGAACACGATGAGTAATACAGTACTGATGACAACTGAAAACAATCAATACAGTTCCAAATTTTGTATCCAAGCAGAAAAATTGCTATCACTCTGTAATGGTTCGTTTGAGCTACTTGCCATGTATTCTCACGTACTCCAAGGGGACAGACAAAGGTGCAGTAGAAGAATGTTATGAATTAAAACTACATGACGGCTATTCTTTAGCATATTTTAATATTTTTTGTGGTGATTAGAATCCTGAAACAGTAAAGTGGCAGTTGAACAAATGGCAAACTGGTCTTCTCTCAGTGACACCGTGTCCAAGAAGGCATCAGTTCATACAGCTGTAGGTTTTGTTCAGGACTGATCTAAGAATAATCTAATATAGGGGTTCCATTAGAATTGTTCAGTCAGCAAACATGATCAGGTAGCTATACCTTAATGTGTGCTTTAATTTAGATGAACACAATTGTTATCAGCAAGCTTCTTGTTGTCTGAGAGTAACAGGAATGAGAAGGAGAGAAAAGGACGGAGAGGATGGAAGAGGAGGGAAAAATGTGGGGTGGGGGGTCATGGGAGAGGGAAAGGAGGAGCAAAGGAAAGGAAAAGGGTAAGTGAAGGGGAAGGAAAAAATTGGTGTGATACAGTCAACTCTTGCTCGCTTATGGAGCTGTACTTGGAAATTCAGAGCTGATGTCCTGCTTCTCAAACACTATCTATATACACAGGGTTCTCAGTGGTACTCTATACAGGCCAGGATGCTTTCCAGTTTGGATCATATTATAATCTTGGAAACTGGGATTTCACCTTGAGTGTCTGAAATGTAGTACCATACTTGAAAGACAGTAATGTTTGAATGTTGGTTTCTGAGGATATTTCTCTCACTTTTAATCTCTTCTTGAACACTGCTTCTGTAGCTCTGATAGCACTTGTTACCCTTTCTGCACCTTTTCTGTTTCTCTTATATTCTTTTCAAATAGATGACCAGAAGTCCTTGCAATATTCAAGTTTATACAATGGTATAACAACATTGGGGATGTTTCTTTCAATCCCTTCCCTAGCAATTTCTAACATCTTATTTATTTTGATTTTCCTGAACAGAGAACTGAATTTTTCATTAAATTACTCAAGCCAACTCTGCCATCTCTTTGAAGGGTGATAACCAAGAGCCCTTCGTCATACATGTATTTTATATATATGATGTATGATAGAGTTAGTTTGCACAAATAACTGCACCTCAGGTGCTGTTATCACCTGGTATTGCCCACTTCACCCTTGATCTGTGACACCCACTGCTGACAAAGCTACTCACATGCCTTGTTCCCAGCTTTCCTGCTTCAGACAATTGTTATTGGCCATTGTCCCTTGCTTTCCTAATCTACTGCGCTCACTTCCCAGTTGATGATCTCCATGGATAGTTGCTGTAAGTCTACTAAAGGGGGCTGTAATTACTGGGGATGTCACACACTAAGGATGGAGATCCTGCGTGTGGCAAGTGGTCAGATCTGTGTTTCACTCTCTCAATCTGCGAATTAATACTACTTCCAGTTGTATATGTCCTTTATTTTCCAAGGAAGAGATTGGCACTAGAACAGTATTTTTTACAGCCTAATTTTGTCCTGGAAATGCTTTTTTTTTTTTTTTTTTTGACAATTACAGCCAGGAAAAATCAACACAAATATTTTTAATAATTCTCTAGGATTCCTTCTAATTCTAATTTCAATAGGGTCGATATATCTGGGACAATTAGTGTCCAGATATAAACTATTCTAGCAATGGTTCACTGACAAGTCCAACCTTGTTCAAGTCAGTATTTGTTAAATATAGATATTGCAAGTTCAGCTCACTTGTGAGCAACACTTTCATTTCTGAGTTTTGGGACAGAAGAATTCTTCACAGTGCAATGAGTACGTAGGGATAGATGTAGTTAGAGCCAGTATGAAACCTGTCCAGTGTGAATTTTATGACCTCAGAGATGGTGTAGTCGTATAAAATTCCACCATTCTTCTAGAAAGGCTGAAACTAATCGAGCAATACCTGTACCTCCCTAAGGAAAGGTCAAAGTAAAAAGAAGAATGAGTTAACAAGACAATTCAGCAGGCTGGAATTGTATTTCTTTTAACTTGACATTTAGACTGAATTAACATCCTGAACTTACTCGGCAAGCAATGGAGACCAAAGCAAATCCATTTAATTATATATTGAGAAAATCCAAAATGTTCCAGGCTGACGTGACTAAGCACCTACTGAGCCTTGACCATCCTGGAGCACAGAAGGATAAGCAGGGCAGAAGAGCATTTACACTACAGAATAGTGAAAGAATACATACAAAAAGAAAAGACTCCCAGGAGCTGCATGCAATTAACAAAAGGCCAAGGCCAGACTACCAACCACAGTTAGAAATTTTCTTCCAAAAGATTAAAGATTGATGCAGAAAGGCCAGGTTGGAGCAATGTGAAAGTCAGTTCTTTCAACTTGACATTTAAACTGAACTAATATCCTGAAGTTGCTCAGGGAACGAGAGAGAGAAAACTATCAGGTAAGGCCTTTAAGGACTTTTATTGAGCTCTTGCAAGCCATAAAAACAGAGAAAGTAGAAAGCAATATCCAAGGTGAATTTGTTAAGTGAACTTTCCCAGAGATAGGTGTTTTTAAATGCCCAGCTCCATGTTGAGGGCATCAGAGCAGAACAGACAGCTACTGGTATTTAACCAGGGATAGATGCAATGGGAACTAGTGGCAATATTCATTCTACTTTCTGTGCAAGGCAGTAGCTTGCATGCAGTGTTTTACAGACATATAACCAACATTTTAAGTATGTTCAACGGGACTGCCACTGGGAATATAAAAATGTGTATACCTCAGTGTTTTCCAGGTAGGGAAAGCTCCCTTCTTTATGGGAGTGTTTGCTCAATTTTTGTTTGTCTGTTTGTTTTTAATTTAGGCTCAGAATATTTATGAATTTCTTCCTTTTTAATTTCTGTGCAGATCGGCTTTATTCAAACTTTGTTTATATTTAATCTTTAATAGGCCAGATATAAGTACCAAGACCTCAGGTAAATGGAAATCTATCTTTCCATGTTTAGGGCAGTTTCAAGTGAAGTGTTATACTACCAGATAAAATTAATATTATAGCCTTTTAAAACTGCAGTGTTGTGCCTCTTCTGCCATGTAAGTGGCCAGAAACAAAACAGTCCAATATTGCTGACATCCCCGTAGAAAACACCTTACATGCTTTTTATTACCTGAGAAGCTGTTTAGTTGACAGATCTCCCATTTAAATTCATATTACCACTCTTAAGTACAGAAGAAGGTCTGGAATACACCCTAAGGCAACCCAGCACATACTCATCTGTGATTAATTTAGCTGCTTAGCAGATGTCAGTTGTACTACTGACTAAAAGTCAAATAATCACCCATTCATCGCAAGCCCAGGTGACTCTACCTCAAGCCAGAGACAGCTGTTTGTTGTTTTAAGATGCATATGGTGTAGACACTTTAAAAGAAGAACCATGGGAAAAAAAATATGCTTAATGAACAGGGAAGTGAAGTCTCAGGGCCCTAAACATTATAAATTAAGAGTGAATGTTCATTCTTTTTAGTTTTATACCTTGAAATAACAAGGGAAGAATTAATTAAGACCACAAAGGGGACAGTGGTTAAGTTACAATCAAAACTGTATGAGATAGAAAAGTTGGAGAGTCAACAGATTAAAAATAATTTGAGAAATAGATTCATACACCTTATGCATATTTCTCTGAAGGAACATTGGCTACTTAAGACGTTATCTTTTACTTTCCTATCCTTGGCCTGTCCACAGGGATATTGATTTACTCCATAAGGATTCCTGAGCTTTTTAATATGAAGATCTCTATAATTGAGCAGCTGAAGAGTTCATCTAACAACTGCATTACTAATGAAGTGAAATTCAAATGAAACATCTGCCTAATAAGAAGAAATGTAAAACTCTCTACATGATGTTATAGATGGGTATCATTTCTCCTGGGAAGGTTCAGAGGAGTGCTCCTTCAGTAAAGGAGGCTCCCCGTAAAGCAAGTGTCAGGTGCAAACTGGAAAGTGCCTGAACAGGATCTCTTTTCTTCCAGCAGGAGCAGAAGTTTTCAAAAGCTGCATGTTAGTACTTAATTTAAAAAAGCCTCAGAAGCCTCTACTCTACATAGTTCACAAGGATGGGTCTCACTCTACTGGAAGCTGCTCTCCATTGGGGTGCAGTGTGTCTTCCAAGACCTGCCACCTGGCCCCCACAAACTGCGCCAATTCTCTTCTGTGGCCAAGGCAGTGGCCTTGACCATAGACTGTTCCCTTCCTCCTGCTCCAGCCTTATTTTGCCCCTTATTCCCCTGCCACGCATTACAAACAAACAAACAAAAAAACAAACAAACAAACATACATTAATAGTCACCCAGCTGACTGCCCCAGTGTTTAATCCAATGGAGTTACACTGGGCATTGAGTGCTCTAATGTTGTATTCTACCAAGGCTAGTAATTAAAGGCACTCAGAGTATTGAAAATCAATTGTTATTGACTCAAATTAATACAACGCTGCCTGAAATACAAATCAGTGTTTAAAATATTATTGGCCCTATTTCTGCCATAATTTTTCACTTGTGACAGTGGCCCTCACTTCACTATCAGGACCACTGAAATAAGTATATTAAGTATAGTGAGACAAAAGATACTTGTAAATTGAAGTATGACCCCAGTTTCAATCTGCTACAGACAACACAAGCTAATTTCCAC